>PITB01012585.1:0-52692 GCA_004024585.1 Paradoxurus hermaphroditus
GGGGGGCGCACGGCGGGCGAGCAGCTGACGCGTCGTCACGGTCACGGCGCCGGGGAGCGCGCGCCCCGCCCGGCTCGGGAGCAGCCCGCCGCCGCCCGGCCGCCCTACCCCGTCCTGCGCGAGGCGAGCTCGGACCGGCCCGGAGCGCGGTCGCGCCGCCGCTCAGGTAACCAGCCCCTCGGGGGCCCGGGCCGCGCCGCGCCCGCGCTGGGGCCCCGACGGCCCCGGGCAGCCGCGCCTGCGGCCCCCGAGCGGGCGCTGCCGGCATCGGGGCGGGCGCGTCGGCTCCACGGCCCCTGGAGTTGGCGAGCCGGGAAGCCGCATTTCTGGGTCCTTGGCGGGGAGGGTGTGCGCCTCGGCGCCCTGGTCTAAAACAGCGTTCTTAAAAAAAAAATTGGAAAGGAAGAGAAATCTGTGTCTTACACATGACTTGGGATTCCTTCCCAAACAGGAGTTGGTGCCGGTTAGACTCTGTGGTGCAGGTGTCTGTAGCGTGGAAGTTGCCCGAGTGGTTTACGGAGGCGCCCAGGGACGTGGCTGCAGGGGGGAAGGACGGACAGACAGCACGTCAGGACGGCTGTCCGCTCGGCGTGCGTTGCCACCGCTCCCTTGGCCGGGACTTGGCTAAATATTTCCATTCTGCTCTTCACTGGGCCTCCCGAGGTCTCCACGCGCCCCTGGCTGTGGCCCGGGCGTGAGGACCGGCGGGGAGAGGGGGCGCAGTCCCGTCCCTGGTTGTGAGTGGCTTCTCCACAATGACAAGGGCTCCCGCGGGGTCCCTGCAAGGCGCTGCTGGCTCCTCGCCCTGGGGGGACTGCCCAGTCCTCTGTGCTTCTGAAAAAGGCTGGTTGTCTCCTTTAAAGCCCCATACCCATCCTTGGGGATTTGGGAGACTTTTAAAGCCTCCCAAAAGAAGCCCCGAGCGACCCGGGTCACATCCCCTGGACGGTGGAATACAGCGTCCGGGAGGAACCCAGTCCTCACTGCGCAGGGACACCGCGAGCCGGCCTCCAGGAGTCATTCCGCACAGTCGCCCTTATTATCTTGTGAACGACCCCCTTCCAAGAGAGAAGCCGCTCTTCGCATAGGAGACCTTTCCTGCTTTGGACTAAAAACCTACAAAATATTCTTTTTAAGGAAGGTTTTCTAGGTAACCATAAAAGCCCGGAGCATCTTACATTCCAGATTAGTCCGAAGGCACTTCTTTGCCGGTGGCATTTGGATTTGAAGAGGTGGAGTGGGAGGGAGAGAAAAGGGGAGGGTAAAATTAGAATACATTTAACAAATTTGGGGGAGGGGAATAATACTTTTTTTTTTTTTTTGGTCGTTGCCTGAAATTGCACACTGTCAACAGTTCTGTCTCTGGAAAGGCAGGAGCCCGGCATTCCTGTGGCTGAGGCACCAGGAGAGCCGTAGTTCATCTTAGAGAAACAAAAGACACAAGGCAGGGAAATATTTTCATCCCCTTTAACGCATGGCCCTGAGTTTGGTAAGAGGGTGATGTTCCTGGTGAAGTCAGCACAGGCAGGGGAGTGGGGAGAGGGGACTGGCTTCCCCAGCGCCTGGAATCGCTGCTTCCTCCTCCTTGGTTACCTCTGCAGATGGCAATTACGTGTGCACGGTTATTGCAGAACCCTCCAGAATCTTTTCTTGTCACAGCTTTGATAGTCGTTCCTAAGGAGGGACCCGGGAAACAGCCAAATCGCATTCCGAGTTGTGGGAGTGCCTTCGCGCTCCTGCCTGGCAACCTGGCGTCCTCAGCCATCGGGGCTCACTGTCTCCCCGCGGGTACCCGCACAGCTGACTGAAACATTAAAGCCTTTGAAAAATAACGAGGCTTCTTTGTCAAAAAGAGAATGCATGCGTGACCGTGAACACACGTGGGTTCTTAGTTTGTTGCCGTAGGTGATACGTTGGCGTCTTGTAAGTTACCTACTGATTTGGACAAAAGCATCATTCCCCCCCTCCCAGATGAATGCAGTGAATTTTTGCGCTTAAAAAATTCTTTGTTGACTTGCAACATTCAATTCAGATAACCACTGTGTCCTGGTCTCGCTTATAAGCGAGATGTCTGTCTGTCTATCTATCTATCTATCTATCTATCTATCATGTATCCGTCTATCCATCCATCTATATCTTTATCTCTATTTTTTTCTATCTATTTTTCTTTCTATGTATTTGTCTATCGTCTCTCTGGTTTGGAGATTGACAATGGGCCGCTGTCTCTTTAAAGACATCTGATTTCCAGGACATTATTTTTGGTTATGATTTTTCTAGGAAAGTATCTGCTCTTAACCCCAAAGGCGGGGGGATGGTTGTCACGCTGTCACGCGTGCCAATGTTCTTTTACGAGTTGGATTGGCGCCTGCACGTACGATTAAGGGTTAACCTGACGTCGTTCGATTGATCGCAAATTCTGCCTTAGTTTTTACTCTCTGATGTATGTGCAAGTCCCTCCTCCTTCACCAGCTAAGTATTCTTCAAAGGACTCCTAGCGGATGTGCCCTGGTCCTCGCGTCGTTTGCCCCCACCACCGGCTACATCGGGAGGAGAGAGAGCCCTGGTCGCTCTGTCCCTAGGGCAGTGAGGGGTTGTCCTCTCAGTTGGTGCCGTCCAATAGAATAAAGTGGGCGAGCCATGTGTTTACATTCGAATGTCCTAGTCGTCACATGAGAAAAGTAAAAATAAACAGGTGTAATTCATGTTAATAATATATTTTCTTTAGCCCAATCTATCATCGGTGACCATTTAAAGATGTAATTGATACAAAATACTGATAAGACCTTTAAGAAGTTTTTTTTTTTTTTTTCCTTTCATGCTTAGTCTCCCATTGATACAAAATACTGATAAGACCTTTAAGAAGTTTTTTTTTTTTTTTTCCTTTCATGCTTAGTCTCCCATTTATGGAACATCTCAATTTGGACTGGCCCCATTTGCACGTCGGTAGCCCACGCGGGTGGCTGTTGTACTGGCCGGCGTGGCGATGGAACCGTACCGCTTTGACAAACTTAAAAGCTGAAACATTAGGAGCCGTTAACTGAACCCGCTAAACGCCATCGCTAATAAATATACAGATAATCTCAAATTGCTGTAAGCGCTGTGTCCTACCCGTCCCGACCATTAGCTAGTGGTGCGATCTTAAAACCCATTTTTGCTTCTTTAGCAGTGAAATAGGAGAGCTGGATCGCATATCCGGTTGGGTTAAATCCCTCGTGTCAAAAATAGCCGGTTCTCTGAAAAATGGCCAGCAGCTAGACCTGTGGATTCAGCCCGGGTTCAGCCTAGGGATCTACCGCGGCAGAGACACGGGCGCAGACCCGGGGGGCGGGTGCCGCCGTTTGCCACTGTTTGCCTCGGTCCAATCCTCGGTGGCGGACGTCAGCACCCGAGTCCCCGTGTCCCTTTGGAGATCATTCAATTTCCGTGTTTAAATTCCTTACTGGGCAGGCCGCAGCAAATCCGTCGTAAAATCAGTAAATAGCTAGCGAGCTAGTGTTTGCTGCATGAGCGGATATGTTTCACGGATCTCTCCGTATGGTCCTTTATGGCACGCGTGTGTATCTTCCATGTTCCCATCCATTTCAACACCGTTAAATAAAGTTGGGTGAAATGTCACGCTTTATACTCGACCCACGGATACCGACTTCCGGAAGCCCAGAAATGAGGGACCGTCATGAAAAGATGGGAGTTTGCTCGCCCAGCCCCTGGCTGGCCTCGGGGGCTAGTTAGTGTCCGGGAAGCGAGTGGTTTTCTGAGGAAGTGAGAGAACGCGGAAACTGTCTCTGAAGACCTCCGCCCCCTCCGCCCCCCTGAGGGCTGCAGCCGGAGTCCAGACGGGTCCATGGGCTCACGGCAGAGGAGCCCTCGGAGGGGGCCGCTTTCCTTCCCGAGTCGTCTTCCCGCTCCGACGGCCTGCTTGGGGCACACCCGTCGCTTTCGAAAGTGGAGTTGACCTTCTGCGGATGCCGGGCAGGGGGAAAGTGACTCCGTCTGGTGCCTGCGTCCGGAGCAAAGCCAGCCGCTCACTCAGATCTACCCCATCCAAAATCCGGCTGGCGGGCACTTCCTTCTCCTAGGAACCTGGGCACACCCTCCTGGCCCCACCACCCGGCCCTCGCCCGCACCGCCCTGTACCCGTGTGCGCAGAACGCCAGCGGGCCAGCGCACCGGAATTTAAAGAAAACTGTGGCATCGTCCCCCGACACTGGGGCTACATCGTCGACCTACCCTCCTTTATGCATCGACCTCTGCTGGTGGCCAGGGACTGTTTCTGGCCATTGGGTCAGAAGACATACCCGGTCGCCCGTGACTGGCCGTCTAACGTGGCTATTGCGTTTTGAAAGCACATGTGAGGCCGTTCTGAAAGTCGCTCGGCAACGTTAGACAAGACTGTAAAAGAACAAAACAAACAACAGGAAGACGCTTCCTGAGCGTGTTCGCGTCCTGAGTTCCCGGGTCAGTCACTGCTGATCCGGACTGGCCCGGGTGCCCTCTGGCCTGCCGGTTCTCGGCGGAAGAGGTTCCCCTGCTTCCTAGCTGGGCCTCGGCCGCTGTTACTTCAACCACGAGGGCTCTCGGGTCCCTCGGCTGGCCCTCGGGGCCGCTAACACCCACATCAGGGGTGTGCGGAGGGCCTCTCTGCCCTTGCGGGAGGCGCCTGGGCCGTTCCGGCGGGGGGCTGTTATCAGACCAGCATCTTACCGGGCCTCTCTCGCGCTCGCTCGCTGTTCCAGAGTGTTCTTCCCGCGCGCAGCCTGGCGTGGAGCCGGCGGTCTCGCCTTGCGCCTCGCCTCTGGACGGCCGTCGGGGCCCTTTCTAGCTGCCCCGGGGCGCACGCTCTCCGGGTAATCTCGGATGCTGGTTGTTTTTCCTTACATCTTGCTCTGCGAGCCGGGCCCGCAGGGACGCCGTGTTTTCCGTCTGGTTGAATCCCTGTTCCTGCTTTTGCCAGCTCTCGCCTTCTGTCCCTTGGCTGAGCTCCCGTCCCCGCGGGCGGCCCCGCCTCCCTAAGTGCGCTCGTGCTGGTTTGCGGTCGCAAGAACATCCCCTGCGTGATATTTTTGCTGCTCTAGCCCGGTCACCGCTGGAAGCATTCTGGGGGGTCCTAGCTCTGAGCGAAAGCCTGCCGAGGACAGCGGGCGCCGGGGACTGTCCGACGTCACCTGCCGTTGGATCCGAGACCCGTCGGCAGCCACGGCCCTTTGTGGCGTGTGTTGCTGACCTGCCTGGTGGCTGCAGAGCAGACGCGAATCAATATTGGTTAGCGGTTCTCGGCTACTGACTCCGCGCCCTTGCCGCCCCTCCTCCCGTCCGCCTCCGACCTCCGATGCTCTTCCCTGCTGCCCAAGCACGCTGGCTCCCCGGGTCCCGCGTCCGTCCTCACCGTCTGTCCAAATGCCGTCCAGGTGACCTCAGCCTTTCTGTCCTCTCTCCTGAAGCTCCACCCGACGGTGACGGCCATGGGGGATCTAGGCAGTCCCGGAGCTCTGCCCCCATCCTGAGGGACGCGGGGCACCCCTTCCGCGGCCCCGGTGTCCTGCGCCTGCAGCGCGCCTCCTCAGCGCGCTTGCTCGGCCGCTCTCCCGGGACCTGCGTCTCATCCCGCTGGCCTCGTCGGCCGCTACCTTCCCCTTGACGTCCACACACGTTCTTGTCTGCGGAACCTGCGATTAATAAAAAGACGAGTGTGGCCGCTCTCCCGTTCCTCCCCCATTCACGCCCTCCTTCCTCTGAAGACCTCGCTTCCCTTGGCTTCCCCGACGCGGGCTCGGGCGGCCCACCCACCCTCCGGGTGCTCCTGGTGATCGCTGCAGACCCCCCGCCTCCCCCGGCGCCGCATCCCGGGTCCCCGAGGACACACTGTGGTGCGCGAGCCCGCTGCCGTCCCCTCGTGGTTCTCCCACGCCGTCCCGTCCCGTCCACACCGGCTTCCATCAGGTGCTTCAGTCCCGATCCCGGCGCGACGGGCGGCCCGGCCCGCGCTCCCCGAAGGCCCACTCGACGCCAACCTCGACGGGCCCAAACCCTCCTGCCGCTCGCTGCTCGGGGAACCAGGGTCCTGATCTCCCGTGACACCCGCCCTGCGCCCGGCTCGCTCTCGGGAGGGGAGCTCAGCCTGCCTCTCCAGTTCTGCCACGAAGAACTTTCTGGACGCCTTAGCTCCTTTCACTTCACACCTCCGCGCCGTCCCCGGCCCGCCGCCACCCACTGTCGTCGCCCTCCCCGTGCTCCGTCTCCCTGCCGCCTGCTGGCCTGAGCTGCAGGGGCTTCGGCCGGTTTGGTACAACAGACCTCGCGTCTGCTTTCCCCGTGGGAGCGGCCGTGGCCGTGGCCGTGGCGCCCAGTCCAGCCTCCGCCGGCGGCGCTGCCCTCCAGCAGTCGCGTCCCCCGCGCGTCGGGTGCACGGAGGGCTCCCCCCACGCGGGGCCCGCACGTGGTCCTGGTGGCCCGCCTCGTGGGTGCGCTCCCCCGGCACGGGGCCGTGGACGACGCGTCCCCAGCAGCACCGCCCTGTCGCGGAAGCGGGGGCCCGGATTGCGCTGTGTTGCCGCAGCCCGGAAGCCACGACTGAGATGCCGCCCGGCCGGCCGAGGCGCGCATGACAGCTGCAGGTGCCCGGCCACCCGGAGCTGGCCCCCAAGATCCCTGCCCACGTGGCTCTCGCCCGAGGCGCCTGGCTCAGCCTGCCAGCGTCCGTCCGTTCACTCCCGCTCCCAGCAGATCCTTACCGGACGCCTCCTACGGGCCAGGCAGCGTGCCAGCCTGGGGGACAGCAGGGAACGAGACCGATAAAAACCCCACACGCAGCTTACGGTCTAGTGGAAGTAAACACAACTCGTAAGGAAGTCAATTATGTGGTGTGTCAGAAAGGAATAGTGCTATGGAGACAAGCGACAGGGCTGAGGCCCGGACCGTGCGGTCACACAGGGTGCTCGGGAAAGTCTGGTCCAGAAGCTGATGCTTGCACCTAGGTCTGCAGAAGGTGGGGGCGGGGCAGAGTGGTCCACGTAGCAGTCACTGCCTGTGCAAAGGCCCTGGGGCAGGAGCGTGCCAGCTGTTGCCCGGGTAGCAGCAAGGAGACAGATGCGGCTGAAGCGAGCTGGGGGAAGAACAGTAGATTGTGGGGGTTGAGCCGTTGAGCTCTGGCTCTTGGGGACACAGCGTGGCCAATGGAGGGTTTTGAGTGCGGGTGCGATCCGGTACCGTTGGGGAGTAGGTCAGAGTAGTCGAGGCTGGAGCACACCGACTGCCTAGGAGGCTGGACAGGAGGTGCAGGAGATGAAGAGGGCTTCAGGGGGGTCTGGGGGCTTAGGCCTGGACATCGAGAAGGAACAACGCCATCGACCAAGACGAGGCAGGTTGCGAGGGGAGCCGTTGGGGGGGGCGCCCACGTTGTTTTGGGGCGTCTCCGAGGCATCCGAGCGAAGAGCTTCCGCGGGGAGAGGGCGTATGAGCCTGAAGTTCCAGGCAGAGGCCGGCCGTGGCTATGCCGTGGGGCATCGCTGGCATCTGGTTGGCACCCGTGGTCACGGAACCAGAGGGCGAGCTTGGCAGGGACGGCGCTGACCACCTGCCCCGCGGCCGCCGTGGCCCAAGGCAGGACGTCCCGTCTCCTCTTCCGCGCTGCCCTCCTGAGTCCTCCGGGCGTCCCGCACAGCGCGGGCCAGACCGTCCCTTCTCTGCTGAAAACCCTCAGCGGCCGCCGTCCTCACGATAAAAGCTGCCTCTGCAGCACCGCCTGTCCCCAGCCTCCCCTTGTCCACTTCATCTCCTTTTCCCGCTCCCTCCCTCCCCACATTCCGGAATCTTCCGTCTGCCTTGCTTCTGACACGGTCACGTATTAGAAGCCTTTTCCCCCGTTGTGTTGAGAAATGATTGACATACGTCACTGTAGAGGTTTAGGGCATCCGGTCTGATTTACACCTGTTACGAAATAGTTACCCCAGTAAGTTCACCTCATGTCCGTTTTCTCATATAACTAAAATAAAAAGAAAGGAAAACAATTTTTTTCAGGGAAGAAATTTGCTCCTTGGGATAAGAGCACTTAGACCAACACCGTTTCGGCTTCCCCGTGTGCCCGATGCTCGCTTGGCCGTAGTTGTTACGAGACGCATCACAGCCCAAGTACTCTTGTCTTATAACTCAGAAGTTTGTAAGGCTTTTTAATTAATTAATTAATTTTTTTTTGAGAGAGAGAGAGGGAAAGAGAGTGTGCGAGCGGGGGAGAGGCAGAGAGAAAACCCCAAGCAGGCTCCACGCCGGCAGCGCGGAGCCGGGCACAAACCACACACACCGTGAGCTCGTGACCTGAGCCCAAATCGAGAGTCAGCTGCTTCGCCGACTGAGCCCCCCAGGGGCCGCAAAAGTGTGTCCATTTTGAACATTTTCTTCCCAATATCCCTTCCCGCCCTGCATGTCTGGTAACCACGCGTCTGAGCTCTTATTTCTAATGGGCTTGGGGTTTTTGCTTGTTTGTGTTAGATTTCACGTATAAATGAAGCTGTGCAGTATCGTCTTTCTCTGTCCAACGTATCTCACGGAGAATAATGCCTTTCAAGTCCACCCGTGTCATTGCAAATGATAAAAGTTCCTTTTTTATTTTATTTATTTATTTATTTATTTTTATTTTTAAATGTTTATTTTTTTGAGAGAGAGAGACAGAGAAAGAGCACGAATTGGGGTGGAGCAGAGAGAGGGAGACACAGAACCCGAAGCAGGCTCCAGGCTCCGAGCCGTCAGCACGGAGCCCGATGCGGGGCTCGAACTCACAAACCACGAGATGGTGACCTGAGCCGAAGTCAGATGCTTAACTGACTGGGCCACCCAAGCGTCCCTTGAGTTCCTTTTTTTAAAATGCCTGCATCTTCTTCTACTGTGTACATATACCACGACTTCGTCTGTTCGTTCGCTGATGGACACGAAGGGTGGTTCTATGTCTTGGCTATCGTAAATCATGCTTCCGTGAACATTTCTGTTTTCTAGAAGATTCGTTGTTAGTGTATAGAAGTGCTCCGGATTTTTGTCTATGAGGTTCGTATCCTGCAACGTTGTCGAAGTCGTCGATTAGATCTGACCGTGTTTCGGCCGAGGCTTTAGGATTTTCTCTACATAAAATCGTATCATCTTCAAGCAGAGACGGTTTTACTTCTTCCTTTCCGATTCCGATTTGCACGCCTTTTGTTGCCTTTATTGCCTGGTTGCTTTGGCTGGAACGTCCGGTGCTGTGCTGAACAGGAGTGGTGTCGGTAGGCACCTTGCGTTGTTCCTGATCTTAGAGGCAAAGCTTTCAACCTTTCCCCATTGTGTGGGATGCTAGCCGTGTGCTTGTCCGATACGGTCTTAGTGTGCGGAGACGCGTGCCTGCTGTGCCTGAGTCGTGGAGAGTGTCGGTCATGAGCGGACGCTGAATTTTGTCAAATGTGTTTTCCTGCATCTCTCGAGATGAGCCTTTGATTATTCTCTTTCCTTCTATGACTGTGATCTATCATCTATCACACGGACGATTTGCATACTTCGAAGCATCTTTGCCGCCCAGGGACGAATCCCACTGGAACAAGGCAAACGGTCCTTACCGTGTGCTGCTGAATTCAGTTTGCCGGGATTTTGTTAAGCATTTTTGCATTTGGGCTCATCAGGGATACGAGCCTGTCGCCGTCTTGTCCGGTAGCGTCCTGTTCTGGTTTGGGTATCAGGGTGATGCTGGCCTCAGAGAACAAGGTTGAGTGTTCCCTCCTTTCCATTTTATTTGGAAGAGTCGGAGAAGGATTGGTGTCAGTCCTTCTTTAAATGTTTGGTAAAATTCTAGCGAAGCCATCTCGTCCTGGGCTTTTCCTCACTGGGAGAGTTTTCTTTACTGATTCAATGTCCTGATTATAATTGGTCTGTTCAACTTTCTAATTTTTTTTTTTTCAAATTTAGTTTCATTTGGTTTTGAGAGAGAGACAGAGAGTGTGGGTGGCGGAGGGGCAGAGAGAGAGAGGGAGACACAGAATCCGAAGCAGGCTCCAGGCTCTGAGCTGTCGGCACAGAGCCTGACTCGGGGCTCGAACCCACGAACCGTGAGATCAGGACTTGAGCCGAAGTCGGATGCTCAACCGACTGAGCCCCCCAGATGCCCCGGTCTGTTCAGGTTTTCTGTTCATGGTCAGATTCCTGGCGGCTAATCCTCCCCCCCCCCCATTTCCCTGCCGTCCCCATGCTGCGAATTAGAGTAGGGGCTCCTGCGAAGTGACCACAGTGCTGGGGCAGCCGGGCGGTCGCTCCTGGGTTCTCTTTTCCCCCCGAGGACGCAGAGGCTCAGGGGGGCCCCTCCTCGTGGGGGTGTGCTCGCGGGGAAGGGGCAACAGGCCCAGTGTGGCCCATTCTCTTGCGCTCCGTGGGGAGGGGTGTCTCCGCCTCACCCCGGTGTTCTGGGGTCCTCCTGGTGACCTCTGCTTCTTGCAGGGGTGTTGGCTGTTCCTCTGGTCCGGGGGAGGAAACCAGGACAGCCTGTCACCATCGTCGTCGTGACGCCCCTCTCCTGGAAGCGGTTTCACGCATCTCTTTTCAAACCGCTCTCTCCACAGGATTGTTTTTCCCAAGCAGGTACTGTGCCCCCCTCTCCCGTCTGAAACTCCATCTTTATGTTAGAGAGAGAGACGAGATATGCCTAGTTTTGCAAAATACCTGCTCCGTGACATTCTACTAAAAGCCATCTGCGTGCCGAGAATGGCGATGCGTTTAGAACGATTGTTTTTTGCACAAGAGGGAAACATGACTTGCCTTTTGGTTGGGCGACACTTCTGTATTCTTTGCCACAAGATAACAAAGGACGGGGAGCCACCTGCAGGAGAGAGTCCTTCTGTGGTTGCTTCAATCTCCTTACAGTGTGTGTTAGAATTTGCTGTGTCTTGAAGGTTTTATTGTTATATATTACATATTATTATATTTTATTTATATACATTAAAATACTTGCTATACATATAACATTGTATATGTTATATATATGTATGTATAATATATATATATTCTTGTCTGTTCTAAATGAATAATATCTATTTTATATTTAAAAACACCAGTCAGGGGCACCTGGGTGGTTCAGCGAGTTAAGCGTCTGACTCTTGGTTTCAGCTCAGGTCATGATCTCACGGTTTGTGAGTTCAAGCCCCCTGTCAGGCTCTGGGCTGACAGCACAGAGCCTGCTTGGGATTCTCTCTGCCCCTCCCCTGCTCCTGCCAGTGCTTTCTCTCTCTCTCTCTCTCTCTCTCTCTCTCTCAAAACTAATAAACTTAAAAAAATAAACAAAAAACACCAGGTGGAGACAGTGGCACGGAAAAGAATGAAGCTGGAGCACTGTCTTCTATCATACACAGAAACAGGCTCAAAAAGGTAAAAGACATAAAAGTGAGACTGTACACGTCTGAAAGAAAGCACAGGCAGCCATCTCTTGGACATTGGCCTTGGCAACATATTTGTGGGCAGGGCTTCTCAGGCAAGGAAAACAAAAGCAGCCATAAACTATTGGGACCACACAAAAATAAAAAGCTTTTCTATGGCAAAGGATACCGTCAACAAAATAAAAAGGGAATCTAGTGAATGAGAGAAGATATTTGCAAATAATATATCTAATGGGGGTTAATATGTAAAATACGTAAAGAGCTTATATAAATCAAGACCAAAAAAAAAAAACAAAAACAAAAAACCCCAAATAATCTGATTAAAAATGGGCAGAGGACCAGAATAGATACCTTCCCAAAGAAGACATCCAGATGGCCAACAGACACTTGAAAAGATGCCCCTCATGGCTCATCATCAGGGAAATACAAATCAAAACCACAACGAAATGTCGCCTCCCATCTGTCAGGGTGGCTAAGTCAAAAAGACAAATAGCAAGTGTTGGCGAGGCTGTGGAGGAAAAGGAACGCTCCTGCGCTGTTGGTGGGAGTGTGCACTGGGGCAGCCACAGGGGAGGACAGTGGGGAGGCTCCTCAAAAAGTTAAAAATAGCAATACCCTATGATCCAGCACTTTCACTCCTGTGTGTCTGCCCAAAGAAAATGAAAAGACTTATTCAAAAAGATAGATGCACCACGATGCTTATGGAGCATTATTTACAAGTGTGAAGAAGGGGAAGGGACCCAAGTGTCCACTGACAGATGAATGGACGCAGACGATGTGGTGTGTAGACAATGGATTCCTCAGCCATGAAAAAGAGTGAGATCTGGCCATTTGTGACAGCACGGGTGGACCTGGAAGGCATTACGTTGTGTGAAATAAGTCAGACAGAGAAAGACAAACACCATATGATTTCACTTATATGTAGAATCTGAAAAACAAAACAACTGAACAAACAGGAACAGATTCATAAGTACAGAGAACCAACTGCCCGGAGGTTGGGGGGCGGGGAGGGGAGTAGATGAAATCGGTGAAGGGAAACAATAAAATTAAATATCCAAAAACATGGTATCCCGTAGCTCCTGCCGACTTTTGGCTTAAACTTCTCGCCGTAAGCGCTTCCTGAGCGATATAGACACTCCCGCCCCTCTGAGTCTTAGCACATATACTTTTGTAAGGTTGGCATTGCCCACCTATGAGTGGTTACTCTTCTGTAGATGTTTTTTCGAAACTTTATTTTGCTTCCTTAAAGAAGTCGTTGGTCTCTCTGGTACCATTTGCCTTGGTTGGCTCCCAACTGTGTGTTTCCGCGGTAGCTAACCGGTCAACACGCCCTGAGAGTTTCCGCTGTGTCTGGCGATGGGTTGGACGCACCTGATGTGCTGGTGAGCGAAGCCAACAGGGCGCCCGCCTTCGTGTGCTGATATGGGAGGAGGGCTGGGGAGAGCGACCCCAAACAGACAAATGAACAGATACTGAGAGACGAACGTGTGTCCCAAAGTATTTTATCATTGAAAGGGCATCATTCCAGCCAATAATGGATGCTCTAAAGGGCGTTTGAAACATTCACTTTTCCTCACCTGTTGCGAATCTCTCTCCTGAGAAACTCGGAATCTTGGTTTCTTCCCACCGTAAGCACTGCTTTCTATTCATCTTTCTACAGGGTTCGGAGATATAGGGTTTGGAGAAGGAAGGCACTGTAGTTTGTCACCATGCATTTTGGTGTGTTATTTTATACACTTTGCCGCAGCAGGAAAATGCGTATTTTTTCTGGCTTGTGGCCCTTTGGCTTTCACTGTTAATTAGAAGAGGATTCTAAGAATTTTCTAAAAAATCACATTCAGTTACGTTTGGTGACGCTTCGGATTCTTTGTAACGTGTTGGTAAACTTGGCTAAAGAAAGTATAGGGGTTCGTTCTAGAGCTTTGTATCCTGGTAAGTATACAGTGTGAGCCACGTATGTAATTCTGCATTTTCCAAAGTAACCACATTTTGAAAACTAAAGGCACGGGTGAAGTTAGTGTAAGTAATTTACTGTACCCGATGTATATGAAAAAACATCATTTTAACTTATAATCAATATCATAATCGCTCTCAATTTAACATTCTTTTTTATACTCAGTGCTCAAACCCCAGTGTGGGACGCCTTCCTTCGCGGGGCGGAAGCTCCCGTGGGGAGTGGGTGCCATGTCGGACGGCGCGGTCTACCGCCCTGGCTAATGGTGATGCTTAGCCTTACCTTTACTGCAGTATATACTTCGGGCCAGGGAGTAGGTGCAAGTGGTCATTGGTCTCCTGGGGAAATTAGATTTTTGTTTGGTTTTGTGAGATCAGGTTAGGCCCTTGTTGCTTCTGCTGTGTGATGCGGACGGGAAAGGAGCGAGGCCATGCGCCCTGCCGCTTGCGGTCAGTGTGCTCACGTCGGGAGTGTGGTCTTTTAGTAGCGAGTTTGTTGTTGCCGAAAACGTTCTCACTTCCACTCGTGTATTTTTATTGGGATAAAATACACATAACAGAAAATCTGCTATTTTCAGGTGTACGAGTCTGTGACCGTCGGCGCGTTCACGCTGTCGTACCTCCGTCCGTCCACGGAACTCGTCACCTCCCCAAACTGAAACTCTGTCCCATCTAACCCTTCCTCTCCGCTCCCTCTGCCCCCCAGCCCTGGCGTACACCACGCTACTTTCTGTCTCTGGGAATGCGACTACTCTGGGGACCTCACGTAGGTGGGATCCTGTGGGGTTTGTCCCTTCCCGACTGGCTTCTTTCATGCGGCACCATGTCCTCGAGGTTCTTCGGTGCGGTAGCAGGTGACAGAACCACCCCCCCTTTACCGGCCGAATGATGCTCCGTTGTAGGGAGAGACCGTATGTTATTTATACATTCATCTCAACGGACACTGGTTTGCTTCCACCTTTTGACTGTAGTGATTAGTGCTTCTGGGAACGTGGGTGTGCAAGTATCTTTTCGATCATCTTAATTATAAATCTATGTGTCAATTGTGTATCCGTTATATGAGAGATGCACCCAGAAGCGGCTTGCTGAAGCATACGGTAATTCTAGGTTGAATTTTCCCATAGTGGCCACACTGTTTTAGATTCCTACCCATAATGCACAAGGGTCTTAATTTGTCCGTATCTCCAACACTGGTTATTTTCTGATTGCTTTGTTTTGGTTTTTTTTTTTTTTTTTTTTTGGTCTTCTGCTTCGATTTTGGATGGTAGCCACCCCACTGGCCGTGCGTGGGGGCTTAGTGTGTTTGACCTGCCTTCTCCCCGGTGATTCCTGATGTTGAACCTCATTTCATGCGCTTCTTCTTCACATTTACAGCTAGTTGCTTCTTTAAACACATTTTTTTTAATTTTATAATAGTTTATTTTCAAGTTGGTTTACATATAACACCCAGTGATCATCCCAACATGTGCCCTAATGTTTATTTATTTTTGAGAGACAGAGAGACACAGAGTGTGAGTGGGGGAGGGGCAGAGAGAGAGGAAGACGCAGAATCCGAAGCAGGCTCCAGGCTCTGAGCTGTCAGCACAGAGCCCGACTCGGGGCTTGAACCCACGAACCGTGAGATCATGACCTGAGCCCAAGTCGGCTGCTTGATTGACTGAGCCACCCAGGTGCCCCTGAAAGAACTATTTTCTTATCTGAATGATCAAATGTACATTTCTTATAAATCATAATACTGTACCTCTAACATAATATTCAGTCTTTAAACGTCTCGTTTTGAGTTCTTTACTATAAAAGACACCTTTTTATATTTTATGATACTTCGGGATGCATTATGTACTCCCTTTCTCTGACCCGTTCCCTCGTTTGTCCGTGTATAAGCTTTTCAGAGGGGTAAGGGGCTAAGAGACCAGTCAGTCCAGGTAAGTCCCGGAAAAGGAAGTTAGAAAGGGGTCATTCCAGACAGTTGTCCTGTTCAGGGCCGAGCCTTTGGTGGACAGATCTGTGCCTCCAGAGAAACTGGCCTCTCTGCCTCTCCTAGCTGCCTCTCCCACCAGCTGGTGGCTTCTTTCATACATCGGGGACAACCAGGGACCAGCAGACGTTTGGTGACGACACCAGAAGGAGGAGGGCCACCGCGAACAGGCAGAGCCGGAGAGATCTCAGATCTGTGGTAAGAACAGCAGCAGCAAATCTCAGTTGGCATTCTTGTTGAAAGTCGGCGTGGTATCGCCTTTCCCGAGATCAGAGAGTGCTCCCATGAGAGAGGGAACATCAGAGTACGAAAAAGGTGATCGAAAACATAAGGAAACCACTTCCGGAGCCATGAAGAATAGGTACACTTGGTCCATCACCTCATAAGAGTTCCAGAAAGAGAGAGAAGTAGAGGGGTTGGGATGACGCACTGCTCAAAAATAGAGAAAAACATTTCCCAGCCCGCAGAAATGATCGGGTGTTTAATCCCCCTCCCAACGCCCCGAAAGAACGTCATCAAAGAGCAGTTACAGATATACGCTGGTGAGATGGTGTCGCTCTCAGAATCAAGAAAAATCCTCACCCTGCCGAAGAGAAGGGAAAACCCCAAGTTCTCCGCAGAGGGAGGAGTATCATGCTGCTTTCGGATTTCCCGTCAACATCCCTGGTGACGACCGAGTGAAAAAGCAAATAGTCCTTAACATCTGCCGAGAAAATATTTTGAACTTAGTTTACCTGCAGGATTGCATCAGTCAGGGGAAAGGGCATGGACCGAGAACTTTTCATGCCGTCTAAAAGAATTCATCAGTGATGTTCATAGCAAAATATAGAACGGATCCAAGCAAGGTGATAATAAATCGAAATAGAAAAATTGGCAACTAAGGGTGCCCGGGTGGCTCAGTCAGTTGAGCGTCCAAATTCAGCTCAGCTCATGACCTCGTGGTTCGTGAGTTCGAGCCCCGCGTCGGGCTCTGTGCTGACAGCTCAGAGCCTGGAGACTGCTTCGGATTTTATGTCTCCTACTTCTCTGCTCCTTCTCCACTCGCCCGCTGTCTCTCTAAAATGAATAAACATTAAAAAAATTTTTAGAAAAGAAAAATTGGCAACTCAGAGTTACCTGGGTACAAAAACAAACAAACAAAAAAACTAGGGGGTAAACACCCAACCCAATCTAAGACCCCAACGAGGCAGGCACAGAAAATAGTGTGTCAGTCAGCAAAGTCTGATTGATGACGACTTTCTCTTCAGTGGGTTCAGCCCTGCTCTCTACTTCTGCGTTGAAAAATCTTTATAAAACCCTCTTAATACGCTGCTTCTTGATAGGGTTTAGAAACAACCTGCCGGCAAGTACAGAAGAACCGAATATAAATTTTGGAACAAATTGTAAATGTTACATCTGGAAAGCTGAAATACCGGCGTGTACTTTAAAAATAGAGCATAACTAACAAAGATCAGGCAGTGGAGGGAGGCAGTGTGCGAATTTCAGAGAGAGATACGGTCCCACGTCAATAAGTCAAGACGCGAAGTCCTATGCTTCAAGCATTGATTGCGTTATTTAAAATCCTCATGGTGAACACCAGGAGGTGATAACTGAATTTCTGTTCTTTTCAACAGTGATTGTTTCTGGAAAGAGGTTGTCAGAGGAAGTAAGGGGCCTCTGTGCAGATGAAAGAGTGTTTTACAATCTCTTGTCTCTTTTTAACCAAGTCTGTGCCTTATGTCACTTCTCATTTGTTCGCTTTAAAGCGGTAAGCTGAGATAGGGCACAGGGTTGGGACAGTATTTCTGGGGGGTCCTGTGACCCACTTGATCGCGCTCTTCTCTCCGTGGAGACCCATCGCCCTGCGTGCATCTTGGATCTTGGTGGCTCGTGCCCTCTTCCGGGTCTGCCGTGTGGAAGACGCACAGTGGGTCCCTGCAGACCGCCTTCCCCCACGGCACCTCGGCTGACTGTCCCTTCCCCTTCCCTTAAGCCCTCAATTTCCTTACAGAGAAATCACGCCTTCTGGTCTTTCTCCTCAGTCCTCATCGCTCCCACACACACCGCAAGATGCTTTGACTCCCTTCGGAGCCTGGGACGTACCAGTTAACCGGAAGCTCGTCAGACTTCCTTCACCTCCTACCGCCCCCAAATCAAAGCTTGACCACACTCCGTCTCCAGGGACACCTTCCTTCGACGCGGGTCCGAGGACCAATCCCATTGGGTTTCCTGGTTTTTAAATGATCCTTTTAAATTGTTGCTATTTCATTTCCATGATAATTTTGAAAGAATAGGATCATTCCGAACCATCGGGACGACCGCCATGTGCGTAACTCGTCCGTGACCACCAGCCGCACAAAGATGGGGTGCGCCCCGGGGTGCGTCTCCACTGTCTCGTTCAACCGGCGCGTCGCATGTACCGTTCTTGGTATCACTTTTTCTTATCCTAGGGATGTGTGAATCCAGTGCGTTGCTTTTTATGGTATGAATGTTCCATTTCCCCCGAGAACCTGTGGGTTGTTTCCATCACCTGGCTGTTAGGGATAAAGTTGAATTAGTTACTTTAACACGTTTTTTTCCCCACACTGGGGACCTTGGACCTGTTCCCCTGTATCTGTGTCCCAGCTCGGAATCAGTAGACAACAACATCCTCCTGCTCCTCCCAGTGAGTCCGAAGTCAGGAAGTATGTGTTCTGCAACTTCCTTCCTCCTTTCAGTCCCTCCATCCTTCGGTCCTTCCTCACTTCCGTCCCCCATTCCCTCCTTCCCTCCCGTCCTTCCCTTCCCTTCCTCCCTTCCTTTCTTCCTTTCTAAATTCAACATTGTTTCGCTATTCTGGGCCTTTTGAATTTTCAGATGAATTTTGTAATCAGCCTGTCGATTTCTGTAACGTAGCCAGTTGGAATTTTTGTAGGGAATGCCCTGAATGTGTAACCCATTTGGGGAATATTGCTATTTTTAACAAAAGTTAAGTCCTCTGATCCCTAAACGTGGGTGCCTTTCCGCTTATTTAGGTCTTTCAACAGTATTTTTTGATTTTCAGGATATAACGTTTATGCTTTCTTATTAATTTTATTCCTAAATATCGTATGCTTTTTGATGATATTGTAAATGGAATCTGTTTCTTAATATTTTTTTAGATTGTTCATTGCAAGTGTGTAGAGACACAGATGATTTTTATATGGATATGTGAAAACCTCTTAGAAGTAGTTTCTTAGTTTTCTTTTTGGACGAGTCCTTAAAAGTTTCTAAATACAAGGTTATGCCTTCTGCAATAAATAGTTTTGTTGCTTCCCTTCCAGTCCGGATGCTTTTCTTTCATGTTCTTGACTTATCTCCTAGTTAAAACCTCCAGTAAAATGATAAATGGAAGCCGTGAGAGTGGGAACGATGGTCTTTTTCCTGATCGTAGTGAAGAAACAGTCTTTAATCATTAAGTATTGTCTTCGCTGTGGTGTTTCATAACACACTATTTTTCTGGCTGAAGAAGTTGCTTTTTATTCCTGATTCGCTTTTTTTTTAAATCATGATCAAGTGTTGCATTTTGTCAACCTTTTCTATTTTTTCTCTACTGAGATTATCATTTTTTGTCTTTTGTTAATATGGTATGTTATATTAATTTTTGCATGCCTGGCATAAATCCTACTTGGTCGTGATGTATAATCCTTTTTATATATTAGTGGATTCAGTTTGCTAGTCTTCATTGAGGATTTTCTATTTGTTCATGGAAGATCCTGCTCTATAGTTTTCTTGTCGAATCTCTGTGTCTCAAGCTGGTATCAGGGTAATTTTGGCCTCAGAGAGAGTGACGGGGGTACCCTCCTACTCAACTTTTGGGAAGAGTTTGTGAAGGATTGGTATTAATCCATTTGATGTTTTCTGGAATTCACCAGTGTAGCTGTCCTGACCTGGCTTCCCTTGTGGGTGGTTATTTGATTACTATCATGCTATGTAGATCTTTTTGGATTTTTGATTTCTGTCGACTCAGCTTTGGTACGTGGTAGCAGAGTATTCAGCTCTGAGTTACATAGTATGTTTCTATGCAATTGGTCACAGGAGCACCTGATAACTCTTTATGTTTCTGCAGGGTCAGTAGTGATGTCTCCTTTGTCACTTCTGATTTTAGCAATTTGGGTTTTCTTGCTTTTTTGGTCAGTCCAGCAAGAAGTTTGTTAATTTTATGGATATTTTAAAAAAACGCAACTTTTGGGTTTATTGATTTTTCTCTAATGTTTTCTATTCTTTATTCTACTAACCTCCACTGTAATCTAATATTTCCTGCATTTTTCTTCCTTTGGGTTTACTTGGCTCTTGTAAGGTGGGAGATCTGACTTGAGATCTTTGTTCTCATGTAATGTAGGTGTGTATAGCTACAGTTTCTTTCTCCTCCGTGACTTCTTGACATTCTTTTGCTTTCTTGGCATTTTTCTACCCTCTCTCCAGTTTTTCCTCCTGTCCCTGCTGCTCCTCTGTGACCCCCTTTTCTGTCTAGTCCTTGCTAAACAGCTAGAGAGCTTGGGCCCCCAACTCTGCTGAGTGTTGGCCCTTGTCTCACAAACCCCCCCGAGCAGCTCTGTGAAGAAGGTGGTGTTAACATCTCCATTTTCCGCTGCAGGCAACTCAGGTGCAAAAAGTGGAAGTAGATAACTCGCCTGGCTGATTTTTACTTCTTATCGTGCTATTTCTATATGGACGGATCGCATATCCTTATCACTAGACTGGACTTCCATGCTGAGTTTTCAGGCCACAGCCCAGTCATCTACCCAATACCTATCTCTACCTGTTTGCCCGGCCAACCCGGCCCGGGCCCAGCTGCTTCCTGCCCAGTTCCTCCAAACCTACTTGTCTCTTTGGCCTTTTATCTTAACTGATGATGCCACCGCTCGCCCGCTCAGCCAGCTGTGCCCCGGATGTCAGTGCGTGCCAGCTTTCGACCTTGGGACTCTGTTGGTTCCATTCCTGCCCTTGTACATCTGCAAGGGACCCTGCCTTCTGGGTGACCTGCCCCTCCTTCCTTCACACCTTCACCTGGCTCTCTGTGAAATCTGTCCTGAGGACCCCACACAGGACTGGATGCCCCACCAGGCTCTCTTCCAGCCTTTGCTTATGACTTTACCGTGGTAGCTACCACGCGGGGTGTAATATATGCTCTCCCGTGCCTGTGACGCTGTGAGCGTCTGTTGGGTAAGCACCAATCTGCGTATTATCTAGAGAGTTTTTTCTAAATGCTTATAAAACAGTGACCTTTATACCATTTTTTTAAAAAAATATTTATTTGGGGAGAGAGAGAGCAGGGGAAGGGGCAGAGAGAGAGAGAGAAAGAGAGAGAACCCCAAGCAGCCTCTGCAACATCGGTGCGGAGCCAGACGTGGGACTTGCACTCACGAGCTGTGAGATTATGTCCTGAGCCAAAGTCAAGAGTCAGATGCTTAACTGACAGAGCCATGCAGGCACCCCAACCTTTATACCTTAGTACCTGCCCGTCTGCTGTGTATCTCTTGGGGTCCTGCTCCCCGGCTTCTGAGCGAAGTTGTTCCTCAGAATCACAGGTTAGATTCGGTTCCCTCAGACCTGTCTTCGGCAGCACTGCCGTGATGTGATTTATCAAATCTCTGTCGAGTCATTTTTTCATTTCTTCCCTTAATCCTCAGATCCATGAGAACAGAGCCCCCCCCTCGGGTATGTCCTCTGTGCGTGCGTTTCCTGGCCCCTCGCCCAGAGCCTGGCCGGTAGAGGAAGTTCAGCAGGTGTTTCCCAGACAGGCGACGAGCCGTAGCTGTAACATCCTCCTATTCATATTTTGAGTCAGCGTTCCGTATTTCGGTTGCCAGTTGAATAATGGAGACACCTTAGCACGGCCGGCAACGTATTCGCCACACGCAGAACGGGCGCGAGCTCACGACCAGGGGCTCCTACAGAGATCTCAGGACGCAGAGCTAGTTAAGACACGTTCCCTTCCAAGTCGATGCTTTCACCCCAGGCTGGAGCTAAACACCCATAATACAAGGCGAGGCTGCGGGCCGATGCCGTCTTCTGGGCACAAAGAGAGGCTTGTTCTGAGGGGGCCGAGAAGCTCCAAGCCAGATCCCAAAGGCCGTTGCGTTTTTGAAAAGGTAGAACAATTGATTCCGGTTCTGCACTCTAGGTGGTCATAGTGACCTCACGAGCATTTACTTGGCCGACCAGACTCCTAAGCGGGCTTTCCTGAAGACTTTCGCTCTTCACGAACTAACTACCAGACGTCTTGCTCTGTTTTCTCCGGGCATTTCATGTTTTTTCAGCTTCTCGGTAGGTGCGGGATTTGGAAGCGCACACAAGAACAGCCGAATATTTAATCGAGTGGATTTGGAGGCACACATCCACGGGGCACCCGGAGAGAAATAAGGAGATGGAATGTTCGGGCTTTGATCCGGCACCGTCTGCCAGGGCGCACGTTTATTGCACACGCCTATTTGCTTCCGTAGCTAATGACGCTTAACCATCCGAGGATGACTGTGTTGCGCAGTACCTTTTATTACGATCCCTGAGTCACTCTAAGACGGGAAAAGCAAACGTCGGCACTATGGCTTCCTGGAGAAAATGGGTTAAAAAATTGGCTATTGCTTAATTCTCTACTTTTTTTTTATGTTACACGTCCTTCCTTTACCAAAGAAGGGGCAGGATGAGATATTTGACCGTCTACGTGTGAGGACAACACGTTTCCCCCTTGGGTTGTGGGTGATGTTTGGAAGAGAGGGAAACCCCGGTCGTTCTGTTTTGACAACCACCACGGCTGTGTCTTCTGTTATCTTGGTAACACTTGACTCTCGGGAATGCTTAGAAATAAAGCACCTATAATAATTGTCATTTTGATTGAAATTTGATTTGGATGAAAGGGCCCTCCAAGCTTCTCAGTGAACCGTTAACTCTTGCTGCTCAGTGACGGTCTACGTCATGGCCTCGGGAGTGCCCCAGCCACTGCGGCCGGCTCCCTGTCCAGGCGGCCGGCACCTGGTTTGCCTCCCAGCGTCACCTGTCACCAGCAGCGTGCAGTCAGGGATGTTACATTCCCCGAAGCCATCTGTGCGTCCAGTGCACGGCAGGGACGGTGACGCCACTTCTGCAGGGTGCTGAGGAATTCGTGAGTTAGTGCAAATATTGAATAAATATGAGTAGCCTTCTCCTCCCTTTTTTCCCCTCCTTGCACTAATAAAAAGCCACATATTTTTATGACCTAAATATTGGGTGCTCATAATACTTTGGGCAAAACAATAAGGATACTCCGTGATTGCGTGTGTGTGATTGCGTGTGTGTGTGCGCGATTGTGTGGTTGCGTGTATGTTGGGAAGGTGGTTAATTTCCATCTCCCTTTTACCTTTCCTTGATTCCATCTCCTGTGGACTGACCTGGCAACTTTTCCTTAGGCACGGGGAGGCTCAGAGTCATTGTCAAAGAAAGAGAAACAGACGGACTCCAGTTAGCTACGGAATAGATGGACTGCCCTATTGGAAGCTGGAGACTGACCATAATTATTGGATTTAGAATTTATAGAACTGTTTTAGAATTTTTTTATTTAAAAAAAGTTTTTTTAATGTTTATTTAAACCTGAGGGGGAGGGGACAGAGAGAGAGGGAAGCACAGAATCCGAAGCAGGCTCCAGGCTCCGAGCCGTCGGCACAGAGCCCCACGCAGGGCTCGAACCCATGACTTGAGCGGGATTATGACCCGAGCCGAAGTCAGACGCTTCCCCGACTGAGCCACCCAAGTTCCCCTAGAATTTTTAAATGAAGTTCAAATTTTCTTACGTTGGGAGAGCGAAGACAAAATTTATCACTTCGGTTCTTTTCAAGCTAGTGAGAGGGGATAAGGCAGTCCTTTTGCAGATTTTCATGCCTTTTGTTTTTCAAACCGGTTCTCTCGCCCATCTGGTTCCTTTGCCAGGTGCCTCCCGGGTGCGAGCCGGGCCGTGGAGCAACATGCCGGAACAGAGCAACGACTACCGGGTGGCGGTGTTCGGGGCAGGCGGCGTCGGCAAGAGCTCGCTGGTGCTGAGGTTCGTGAAAGGCACGTTCCGGGAGAGCTACATCCCCACGGTGGAGGACACCTACCGGCAGGTCATCAGCTGCGACAAGAGCATCTGCACGCTGCAGATCACGGACACCACGGGCAGCCACCAGTTCCCGGCCATGCAGCGGCTGTCCATCTCCAAGGGCCACGCCTTCATCCTGGTCTACTCCATCACCAGCCGGCAGTCGCTGGAGGAGCTCAAGCCCATCTACGAGCAGATCTGCGAGATCAAAGGGGACGTGGCCAGCATCCCCATCATGCTGGTGGGCAACAAGTGTGACGAGAGCCCCAGCCGCGAGGTGGAGAGCGGCGAGGCCGAGGCGCTGGCCCGCAAGTGGCAGTGCGCCTTCATGGAGACCTCGGCCAAGCTCAACCACAACGTGAAGGAGCTCTTCCAGGAGCTGCTCAACCTGGAGACGCGCAGGACCGTGAGCCTCCAGATCGACGGCAAGAAGAGCAAGCAGCAGAAGAGGAAGGAGAAGCTCAAGGGCAAATGTGTGGTCATGTGAGGCCCTCCCCCCCCCGCCCCGCCCCCGCCCCCGCCCCACGTGACACCCCGTCGTCAGGGCAGCATGTCCGATGCCCACGTGTCCACTCGCGCATTTTGACCGAGACGTGCCCCGTCGTCCCCGAGAGGGCACGTCACGCCCCCGCCCGTAAGCACCCCCTCTCCAGAATCAGGGATTCCACCCAGCGGTTGAAATGGGAACCCTTGCACCCTGCACCCCAGGGCACCTGGTTGGGGGGGCTGGGCGTTTCCGAAGGCGGGTTCACCTTGCGGCGGGTGGGGGGGGTCGCTGGGCTCGGGTCCAAGGGAGAGATCTGTGCAAGACTAGGTCCCGCGTGCATGCGTGTGAGAGCGTGTGACCCCAGAGCTACAGCCCAGCCGGCTCGGGAGCTGGGCACCCTCGGCGGCGGGAGGCGAGGACCCCAGGCCCACGCTGTTCCGTCTCACGGTTCTGTAGCAGAACGGAGCATAAAATGACACCGCGTCCCCCAGAGCGCGCCCACTGTCGATTCCCAGCTGACTCCGGAGCCCCGTGCTCTGGAAGGCACACTCGCCTCGCTAGACCCAGCCAGCAGACGGTTCTTGAATTATTTCGTGTACGGCGACAGATGAGTCCACATAACAGCATCCTGCTTGGCCCTTCTGTGTGCGAGCGAGGATACCGTGACATTCCCTAGAGCCTCTCAGTAATGTCATGTCGTTTACAAATGTGGTTTCCATCCCTTGACCCAGGAGGGGCAAACTCCTCCCAGCCCTCAGATTCTAAATAAATGCGATGAAAGTAGCTCTTTTTAGGCCCTTGTTTTTCCCCTCCAAGATGGTTTTCCTTCTTTCCAATGACTCGATCTATACCCAGCTGGGCGACAGCCAACAAAGGCCGTCCCCAGACAGAAGCACATCAAGTTTTCGGAATGACACGGAGATCTGTATACACCACACGTTAGGGCCTCAGTGAAATACTTTGAAACAGAAGTCGGTCACTGTGCTTTTGACGATCTGTCGAGAACAGAAATATACTCCCAGAAAACGTGTCCAAATAATGGTGGACGATCTTGCATGCTTCATTCCAAGTGTCTTCTATGAGCTGTGCGGTGCGGAGTTCGCTCTGGAAATCAATTTTGTTTTCCCCTTAATGACCTTGTGTGCTCCCTTAATCCTCCAAACCGAAATCACGGCCTCCGCCGGTGCCTGCACGCTGGCCCGGAGACCGGGCGGTGGCCGGAGGCAGGCGGGCCGCTCCGTCCTGGACAGGGCAGAGCCCGCTCAGCTTAACTGCTGTGCCGTGGTGGAGTCCGGTCTGGCCCCGCTTCCGGAAAGTTCTGACCGACAGAGCCTGCGAGTCCTCTTGTTTGTTCTAGTTGGCATAGCTCAGGCTGGCCCCGACTCCAGAATCGTCCTTCAAGTGCTGCTCCTTGCCTGACAGGCAGAGGAAGCCAGAAGCCATGTCACTGCCTGGCCGGGCTGGTGGGGCAGAGTCGTCAAGTTGGGGACCCCGTTGGGTTCTGTTTCTCGCTCCTGCACCTGCCGTGTCCTCACGGCCTCTCTGGGCAGGGGGGCCGCAGCAACAGGTCTGTGCCCTTGGGAACCAGCCGCCCCGTCGTCCGCCCCCTTCTTGGCCTCCTAGACCAGCCTCGAGCAGGGACGTGGTGGAAGGTCAGGGAGCCAGACTTGAAGGCCCCCTCAAGTCCTGATGGACGCGCCCTCCCGGTGGCCGCTCCAGGAGCTTCACGGAGACACCCGGTTGGCGAATTTTCTGGAACATTTATTTTTCAACCTACCCCTATTTATTTTTCTATTTCCATTCCCACAGAGATGTTATCAATTTGTAATTTGGAAATGGGTTAAGTGGAAGAAGAGACGGGACTTCGTGGCCCAAACGGGGGGCTGGGGTCTGCCCCGGGCCGCCGGGTCCCCAAGGCTCCCGGCCGACCGTCCTGTTCCTCCTGATACAAGTCAGAATTCCCGTCCACGCTCTCTGGTCGCTGTCTGCCTTTAAAGTGCGTAAAGCTTCATCCATGGGAGAGGCTTTTCTTGACCGAAGACTGGATCGCGTTCGGGATGTATTTCGTTCCTTCGTATTTTGCCCGTTGGGTTTACAGGAAGGCTGTGGACGCCGCACGCACGGGTCTTCGTTCCGATGTCATTCTGCATGAGCGGCACTGAGGGCTGGAGGAGTATCTCAGAGTTGTCTCAGGACTCGAGGGGTTGGTTCCTCCGACTCAGGCGTGTTTAGCATGGACCTGGCCCCATCCCGAGTGTGCAGGGAGGTTCTGGGGGACCCGTCCTACAACCGCACGTGGGCCCAGAAGTTTCCGACCTAGCCACGGCACGTCACGACACTCCAAGTATTGCTTTGACGCTGGCGTTCCGGGGATAAGCACGGGGGTTCCATGAGTCCCCTTCTGCCCCTACTAGTACCTCCTCCATCTGGTGACAAGCCATGGGCGTGCCCCGGGCATGCATGCAATACAGCCAGACCAACACAAGAGCAATATTGAATTGTTCATTCGATCTAAAATTATATATATATTTTATATATATATATATAATTTATCTTCCTGCATTTTTGAAGTATAAAGTAGTACCTTGTACATATCTGTAAGCTAGTATATTTGTTTCACCGTTTCTAATATTTAAAAAAAATGCTCATTCTTTGTAGAACAAACAACGAGTCAATATTTTAAGAACTGCTCTGTGATACTTAATTTCCTTTTCGAGATCGGTAATATGTCGTTCCTGCACAAGCTCTCCGGAAACATCCGTGACCGACGGGGCACGCGTAGACCCTCCAAGCTCCATCCTGGAATTCCGTCCCCCGCAAAGACAGTACGTGGACAGAGTATTTACAGAGCATGACTTTTATACGTGTGAGATATCAACGTGTATATTTATATTCAAGGTGTATTTATTGTTACAATTCCATTACCTATTCTATTTTATTTACTCTTCAGCTGTAAAAACCACCCTTGCATACCTGTTTCTAGTTGCCAGGGGCGTTCTGAAAATTAAGAAACCGATCGAAATAAAGCTTCAGTTCTGACCCTCTGGCTGGGAGGTGGTGTCGTTTCTGATTCTTTGGGGGTCTAGGGGGTCCGGTGAGGGTCTTAACCTCCTTCTCTTGAAGCGGGTTTGATATGCTTATCTCGGGCCGGAGACCGTCAGGCAGGGCTGGGGTGGGGGACAGTGTCTCCAGGAGGTTTTCCCAGCTGGTCCCTGTCAGCCCTGGAGGGTGAGGTGGGAGGGAGGAGGGGCAGGGCGCTCCCTGGCTCCGAACAGGAGGAAGAAAAGCTCCCTTTAATCCCGCGTCTCCCCCCCCCCACTCCGGGTTCCCAGGCCTCCCCACAAGGGCAGGCCGGAAAGTGGGCTTGATATTGAAAATCCTCAGTGCTGCTTCTGGGCACAGCTTCTGCTGACGCCCTTGGCGTTTAGCCCCCCTCCTCACTGTAATGCGACCCTGGCTCGCTATGATATGAACCTAACTCGAAGACACGGGAAAGACAGACCAACAACTGCCAACCGGACGAAACCCTGCCTCCGCCCCCGAATCGCTCGCTCGGTGACCGCTGGGCAGGGCTTTAACCTCTCGGGCTTCTGTCAAATGGGGATTCGCGTGCACGGCGTGGGTGGCCCTGAGGATTAAATGGATAAACAAGAAACACCTCGAGCCCTCTGGTCGCATCCTGGGCGTGGGGTGGAAACAGACGAAAATTGCTCCCCCGCGTGGGGCTCTGTCTGGAAGGTTCGTGACGTGTGAACATCCACCCGTGCGAGCACCACAGTCCACGGCCACTTGCGCTTGTTGGCGCCTCTCTGATGGCTCTCCTGGTGGTGCGCCTGGCGTGCCCCTCCCCCACCCCGAGGTCAGCGTCGCTGCATCCTTCTGGGTAATTGCGGCCAGCAGGCCCCCGAGGCCCCATGAAAGGGCGTCCCATCCGCGACTTACCAGGCTTTAGCTCACAACTAGAGCTCTCTGAAGACCTTCTGACTCCCCCGCGCTGGAGTCCGCGGGGCCGGCGGGGCCTGGGAACCCGCATTCCTACCAGGCTCCCGGGCGCTGCCTGCGGCGGCCGGTCGCGGACCACGCTTCGCGCAGCGAGACGGCACTCCGATTTTTCCCCGCGCCTCGAAGCCGCCCGGAGAAGTCTGGAAGCCCACCGACACCCAGGCGCCAGGGCGGGATCCTCATTCGGGAGTTCCGGAGTGCGGCCTCCGCCCCAGAGGCTCTCCGGAGATTGAAACGCGGAATTAGGACTGTCGGCCAGGGTTAGCCGGGGACGCCCGGCCGCTGTCCGGAGCTCCCAGGGGGGAGGGAGGGAGGGGGAGGGGGGGAGGGGCCCGCACTGGCCGGACCAAAGGCCCCTTGGAGGCGGGGTTCCCGGGGAGCAGATTGGCGGGGTTCGCATGAGGCCCCTGGAGAGAACCGTTCGATCCGGGTGGAGTTAGCTCAGGCCTGAGTGCGAGGTGGCCTCGCGGGTCTTGGGTCTGAGCCCCAAGCCGTCTGCAGTGATCCATCCATGGCCGACCCGATCCCGGGCGCACAGTCGGTTCCTGACCACTCCAGTTCCTCCAAATCCCAAAGCCGGAAGCCCCCCCACGCACACACACACCCCTACCCCCACACCGCCCCCCTTCCCCCAGCTCTGCCAACTTGCTGCTGCCCCGGGAGCCTGGACTGGGGGCCAGTGGTGCGGTCACAGCTCCCGACACTCAGCTGTCACCTCGTCCCTCTGCCGAGGTCCTGCTTCGTGCAGACCCGGGCATGAGCTCGCCTGTCTTCCCGTGTCCACAGTTCGGGAGCGCTCTCAATCACCTTCCCTTCTGTTACCTCTTCTGGACGAAAAGCAGCCTGTGCCCGGCCTAGAATATCCCCTCCCTGGGGGCCCAGAGAGCCCAGCATCCGCCTCCCATATTTGAACACAAGGTCCCCGTCATCACCACCGTGCTTCCCGTGCTCACCGTCGTCTTTACGGGTCCGCTTGTCATATTGCCTTTGCCTCCAGCGACATGGAGGGTGTCAGCCTAGTCGGGAGAGCAAAGGAAACCACCAGCTGCCGGCTGGACTTCCCTAAGGAGGGAGATCCAGGGGCCCGAGAAAAACGGAGCGGAGAGAGAGCCGCTCGTGGCGAATGCGCAGTGCCGTCGACGCGGGTTCTTTCTTGGGGCCGCGGAGGGCACCTATGTGACAAGGTCACCGCCCTCTTGTCACAGGTCAGGACAGCGATCTATGAGCGAGGACGTGCTAGCCTTCAAGAAGCACCTCTCGAAAGTTCCGAGGGCTCGTTAGCACCGGGGGTGCGGACGTGCGTGCACACACACGCACACACACACGCGTGTGCACGCACACGCACTCGCTGACCCGTAGTAATAAATCACCGCTCAGAGTCAGACGCTTCAGAGTGCCCCGAGTGCCCACTGTGACAGCCGCAGGGCGGGTGACGCGAACTCCGCGGTGCACGAGGAGACAGGCTGCGTAGAGGACATCTCGTCGCTGCAAAGCTGGCCACACGCAGTTACCAACGGGGCGTGCCCGAACGCGGCCCGCTGCGACGCAGGACTGCTTCCTGGGCCCAGAAGTCCGTCTGTCCTGTCTCCCTGTCCCATCTGCGCAGAGAGTCCCTTCCCACATCCAGGCTGCCACCCAGCGAACTCTCTCAAGCCCTCCCCCATTCCCTAAAATCAAACCGATTCTCTCCTCCTTCAGAACCCCTCTTGGCTCCCGTTTTCTGTCCTTTCTGGCTCTTACCACGGGTTTCCTCGTGCTGAGGAGGTTTCCGCGTCCCGATTTGTTCCGTCCTATTTAACCTGGAGTCATTGTCGAACCGTCTTGGCAACAGGAACTGTACTTTGCACCAGGAAGTGCCCCGTGAACCCTGGTTAGGGTGACCGGCAGATCCTGGTCCGGAGGTTGCCGTTCTGCTCCTCGGGGCACAGAGTAGGAGCGAGCTCCCTGCCCCCGTGGTGTCGGGTGGGATCCGACCCTTTCTGGCGGAGGAGTTTGGAGGGGAAGGGACACCTGCTGTTTCCGGGGCAGAGGGGCGCAGCCCCTAGGACCTGCCCTCCCGGGTCCCCAGGAGCCAGCGCAGAGCCCACGACCCTGCACGGCCCAGCCAGGACAGGTGAGAGGCCAGGAGGCTCCCCGCTGACCTGCGGCGGATGGGGACCCCCGGGAGGAAGAAGCCTTGGCCTGGGGGTCGTCGCCCACCCCACCTTGACCTCCATGCCATGCCTGTTTGTGTCTCAAAGGTTAGCATGTCCTCCTGCTAACTGTCTTCTGTAAAAATAACAAATGAATCAATAATACAACACATATGAATGTATGAATAAATGAATAGCATATGTGAATATATACAATATAAATAAATACAGTGCTATGAAGGAAGAAAATCCAGAGAGTGTGCCCGAGTCAGACAGAATGCTAAGCTTCTGCTTACCTACAGAATGCTAACCTTCTCCAACAGATTATTAAAAAAGAAAAAACATTCTCCAAGTTAGGCTGACTAGTGTTCACTAAAAATGAATCACATTACAGAGGGGCGCCTGGGTGGCTCCGTCGGTTAAGTGCCTACTTCGGCTCAGGTCATGATCTCACAGTTCGTGGGTTCGAGCCCCGCATCAGGCTCTGAGCTGTCCGCCTGCTTCCAGTTCTGTGTCTCCCTCTCTCTCTGCCCCTCCTCTGCTCATGCTCAGTCTGTCCCTTAAAAATAAAAAAATAAAAGAAATTTTTAAAAATTAAAAAAAAAATAAAAATGACTCAGACTATAGAAATTATGCATTGGCATTGATCAACCGGGTATTTTGAAACCTCCTGCCTTTGCCCGTGTCAGGGGTTCCAGACGTGGCCACCTAAGCAACTTCTAAGGGGTTCCACCGTTTTCAAGTAAAAGACAGTGAATCAGACTTTTACCCCATAAAGTTTACAAACGTGAACTAGGAGGCCAGTAGGCTTCTGGGGAATCCCGCTGAGCTCCTGCCGGTTGTGTCTCAGCAACCGTCCCAGAAGCACCAGGACGTGTCACCAAGGTTGGGGCTCCCCTCACCCTGGGCAGCTCGCCGAAGCTCCACGTCCCCGTGCGCTTTGTGGACACACTTGTCTTCGTTAAATTGCATCTTTTCTTTTGCTTTTTATGCCTAAGTCACAATTCAATGAGGCACAGAGGCAGAGATAAAAGAACAGCCAAGTACTACACTCATAATGTCACGAAGCACAAATCTGTCCATCTCGGAGAGTGGGTGCTTTTCCAAGACGAGGATTTCTCCTCCCCTCAAAAACAAACAAACGAACGAACAAACAAGCAAAAGCGTTTAGGAAGGAAGACACAACCGTCTGACGATGTGATGTTATGGGTCTAGGGTCCTCCTGCCCATGAGTTATTTCCTTTTCAGAAAGTGTTATCGATCCGTCAAAACTTCGCCATTGTTCCGGTCTCGTTTTTAAAAATAGAAACAGATGCAAAATAATGCTTTTGCGTGTAAAGTTAATGAATTGTTTTTTAAAGAAAATGAATAAATCCCAAATTGTATTTTTTTTTAAATTTTTTTTTTAATTTTTTTTTAATGTTTATTTATTTTTGAGAGACATAGAGGCACAGTGTGAACAGGGGAAGGGCAGAGAGAGAGGGAGACACAGAATGTGAAGCAGGCTCCAGGCTCTGAGCCGTCAGCACAGAGCCCGATGCGGGGCTCGAACTCACAGACCGCGAGATCATGACCTGAGCCGAAGTCGGCTGCCCAACCGACTGAGCCACCCAGGCGCCCCCCAAATTGTATTTTTTAATGTCTTTTTTAAATTTATTTTTGAGAGAGAGAGAGACAGAGTATGAATGGGGAGGGGCAGAGAGAGAGGGTGATACAGAATCCAAAGCGGGCTCCGGGCTCGGAGCTGTCAGCACAGAGCCTGATGTGGAGCTCGGACCCAGGAACCTCGAGATCATGACCCGAGCTGAAGCTGGACGCTTAACCAACTGAGCCACGCAGGTGCCCCCTGAATCATATTTTTAATAGCAGAAAGAGACGCAAGTCTTAGCACCACAGAAAGACCTAGAAGACCAGATTTCAAAGTTTATTGAAGATGTTCTCAGGGAGAAAGCACAGCTGGTTTTTGCTTAAAATTCCTTTCTTTATTGTTGAACATCACGGATCCACATACCTCGTGGCCTGGCACGTACAGTACAGACACCGATGCCGCCGGGTGCTCGCAGATTCTGTTCCATATTCGATCAGTTCCCGGCGTCTGGGGGACCTACGCGGGGGCAGCAGAGGAGCCACGCAGGAGGAGATGACGCTTTGTCGTCGTCTGTGTAATTTGTTATTATTTCGTGGGAGGGGACCTGCTATCTAGAGAACACCCCGCAGTCGGCGGAGGGCCCACAAGGACCGGAAACAGCAGGTGTCTCTTCCGCTCCTGGTTTTACTGGAACGCCGAGTCAGACACCACTCTGTTTCCCAGACAAGTGGCTGGTTAGCGACGCGACTCTGCCCTCGATGTATGGTTCCAGGACACAGGGAGACTGGTAAATAAAGTCAAATGATGGCGACCAGCGTCTCGTGGGTCTGAGTTTAGGGCAAGTGGACGACCAGGGCACGTACAGTGCCTGTCGACAGCTGAAAGGGAACACGTCTACCAACCGTTTGACGTGATATGAGTTAAACTCTTTTCTTTGTGATACTGGTGATGTCGGTAGCGTGATCAACAGATGTATTTTGGGGACACGTGGAGTCCCTTCACAGGCCTGAACCCATCACTTCGGGCCAAGAAATTATGTATTTTTTAATGTTATTTATTTATTTTGAGAGAGAGAGAGAGATGGAGAAAGAGACAGAGAGAGGTGGGGAGGGACAGAGAGAGGGGGAGAGAGAGAGAATCCTATGCAGGCTCTGCATTGACCTCACAGAGCCTGACTGGGGGCTCGAACTCACGAACTGTGAGATCATGACCTGAGCCGAAACCAAGCTTAACCGACTGAGCCACCCAGTACCCCCTGTCCTTTTGTTTTTGATTTGCATTAAGGATAGTACATTATATGAGCTTATTTCGCTGAAGATAACAGCAAAACCTCAAAGAAGAGTTATTTAAAATGCAGATTTGTATTCTTGTCACATGGAAGGGATTCTGATGGCTTCATAAAATTAGGGGAGAGCCGGATTCGTTAGATGATTCAACTCACTCTTCTCTAGGATGTGGGATGCTTCCTAATGGCCCACGAAGGCTGCTTGAGCTCCAGCCATCAAATCCTCTACATTCTCTGGAGCATTTCTGGGGAACCCTCCCTGAGCAGAACTTATTCACCTGGCCGCTGCCGCCAGGGACACTGAGAACAGACCATCTTCTTATTTGGGGGGCAACGTGGGCTCCATCTTGGTTGGTTTGCGTATAAAAGATCTGCTCACGGAGGAGTCATTTACTGTCTCTGGAAACCGGCCAGTCTGGGAGGCACGGCGACTCCAGGGTGTCCCGGGCCCCGATGATGTCACAGCATCAGAAATCTAGAAAGTATGAAAAACGGTTAATTCACTGGCAATCTCCGCTATGGGCAGGATCTCAAAATTCATCAGAAGATGAAATTCTTCGACCATCAGCACTTTCCCCACATCTTACGCTTCCCTGAATTTGTTAGAGAAATAAGGCAATGCCATCGTATGAATAATTTAAAACCAGATCCCCAAGCTGAAAAGAAAGCGTGAAGAAACACTCTATAAAGCCAAATGAAGTGAGTGACGAGATTAAGAATACATTTGCTGCGATCTCTCCGCTGAACCTTTTCACCTCTGGCTTTTGAGTACCGTGCGTTCCTCGGCCCGGATCAGATAAAGGCCCGGTGATAGAGTCTGCTGAGAAAGATCTCCTCCCTGCTTCGTCCTCAGTGCCGAGAGCCTTCTGCCAGAATGATCAGCCACTTACTGTCTCTTATAATGAGCCTTTCCTCTTTGGCGTTGGGATTTTCCACTTGGGTAGAAAGGCAAGGCCAGTAGGAGGTCCTGCAGACCCAACGAGATCGGCGGCAGGGCAGGGCTCGGGGCGCGCACCGACTGGCCACATGGGACGAGACCCGGTGAAGAGGTCTGGCGGTCCCGGGGGACGCTGCCTCCCCAGCACGCAGGGAATCGCCCCGTGGGGTGTGTTCGGCCACGCCATGGTCAAGGGGCATGTGTTTCTCTTGATCGCACCGGGTATCTGGGCCCCCCAGTCCTCCATCTAGGGCCCCCGTGGTATCCACATCGGTGGCAAGTCTTACACGGCGCCGCGAGGGTGCCCTCAGCCTCACCGGATCGTCCCCGCTAATCGTTCTCCTTCTCCAGCCTCCTTTTCACCCAGAACCTTCTGCAGCGTCGAGTCCTGGCAACGGTACAGCAGACAGTGCCGCAGCGTCTTCGGAACATGTTTTGGAAAAACCGAAAAGAAGATTAAAACTGGAGGGGCACCTGGGGGGCCTCGCCCCGGGAAGCGTCCGGCGCTCGGTCAGCTCAGGCCATCGTGACCTCCCGGCTCGCGAGTTCGAGCCCTGAGTCAGGCTCCGCGCTGAGGTTGGGATTCTCTCTCCCTCTCCCCTCCCTCTCACGATAAACAACCCTTCAAAAAAGAAAAAAAAAAAAAGCTATAAAATATTTTGGAACCCAATCGACCCCCACGTTCCGCGTCTGGTATATCTGAAACTAATTTGAGGATATATATAAATAAAAGAATCTTATGCCTAGGAATGTCTTTGCAGCCTTAATTAGTAGCAGGCTAGGAAAAAAAAGAAAAACAGAAGTCTGATCTAACCCCGAGCGCCGTGTGTGCTGCTGGTTGGCGAGGAGCGAGCTTCTGAACCCTTGGCCCGAGGCGCTGCCAGTGACTCCATTATCAAAGACAATTTAAATCGGGCTCGCTAAGTTAGGAAAGTGTGTCTCGTACACTTTGGGGGAAAAAAACCCGCTTTGATGGAAAAGTTTTCCTGGTTGGTGCTCAATTAAGCCAGGAAATGAAATCACCCAGAACCCTCGATTAATTGAAGATCGTCTTAATTGAGATTTTTACAATCACATTTGGAACGAGGCGTGTTCTTGCAGCGTGTCTGGAGCGGGGCCGTGTCCGCCGCGGATGGTGGAGCTGGACAAAGGACGGGTCTACGGGGGCTGGGCTCCAGCTCCGCGCCGACCCCGGGCAGACGCCACGCGGTCTCGGCAGTAACGAGAAGGGGCTTCTGTTCGGAGCAGATACAAGCACACACGTGGAAGCCTTGGTGCCCTGTCGTCACGTCGTCACGGGGAAAACACTGGAGTTGTCGCAGCGATGACCGTCTCCCTCCATCAGCTAGAGCGGTCCCCAGGCGGGGGACAGCGTGGGAGGGCAGGTCACCCCTCACCTGCTTCAGGCCCCACGCGATTCTTCTCCTGAGGCTTCGCCGTTTCCTTCTCTGACCCTGAGGCCACGCTCCCCCGTAGTCACCGAGCGCCGCACCCCAGCAGGCCGTGATCGGATGGCTGAGCCGCAGGACTGGCCCCCGGGTCCCACTTCCCGGGCGTTCTCACCCACTCCCGCCTCTTCCGAATTCAGCTGTCGCTTGCCTTCACACCCAGCTCCGAAGAGCTACTTTGGGGAAGCGCTAAATATAGGTCATCTGAAAAAAAAAGCCAGTTGTTTTCCGTCCCTTCAAGGGTTCCTTCCCCCTCACCCTGGGTTGTGAGCCCCGCCCCGCCCCCGTCCTGATGCAGTCCCCAGGAGCCACTTGCGGAGTCCCAGGCCCTCCTCCGGCTGCCAGGCGGGCGTCTCCGGGACAGCGTCCTGCCCGGTGCACACAGCATGAGCTGGGGACGGGGCTGGGCCAGCGTCCTTCTCCTGATGGCCTCTGCTTGGCTGCATGTAATGCAAACCCCCGGTGATGATGGCTTGAGCGAGTTCTCCTCCCGGGGAATCGGGGAGTCTGGGGGCCAGCGTCTCGGGGGTCCTTGGATTTCTCTAGGTGTCTCCGTCTTCGTTTCTCACGGGCAGGCCGCTGCCGGGCCCATAACCATGCCGCGTCCCAGGCCGTGAGCGGGAGAGGCATGGGGACAGAGCCTGCCCACCGCCTGCTTTGTAGGGAGTCCCACCCGTAACCCGCGTCCCATTGCGTTGTCTCCGTGGCCAGCCCTCCTCCCCGGAAGCGGGGGTGATCCTGGGAGAGCCGGGCACAGGGCCACCCGCACAGCTGGGGGTCCTCGGGTTAGGAGGGGGGGCGCACCTGCTTGCTCCTGCGAGGCCTACGTTGTCACCAGCGCAGCTGGCTGTCTATCACACACCCTGGCGGTCGGGTTAACGGAGGCGGATTGCATCTCAGACCGCGTCCTCGCTCCCCGGCCTGGCCCCGATACCGCCTCCGCCCGGACCTGCCCCAGCTTCACCCGTGACACTCTTACCCGGAGTCCCCGATCATCTCCTCCAAAAACAGCGCTGACTCTGGTTTGGGTCCTGAACGGACAGCTCCGAGGGAAAGCCCGGTGAGCCTCCAGGCGGTGGCCCGCACTGCTTGCTCCTACATGAGTATCCCTGACGACGTGAAACTGCAGAACTGGGGTGAGCCTCTTAAGCTTTTGGTGTTTATGCTTCATTGAAAGAAAACCAGCATTTCGCGGCAGTTTCGAGCAAAAGAGTGCAATCGATGAGATTGAATTAGCATGATTAATGGGAGACCGTGTTCCCCGGTGGGACGCCTGTTCTTGGCGGAACGCGGCACCAGGGCCGACGGCGCGGGGCTCTGGCTCCGGACCCCCTCCCGGCTCCCTCCTCGAGTCGTGATTTCCTAGCACCCCGGCCTCCTCGGCATGGAGGGTATCACAGGCACAGGTGAGGGGTCGAGGCAGGGTGTCATGGCAGGGGACCGTCGATCCCTCTAGCCCCCCTCCGCTCTCCCGTTAACTTTCGCCCTGTAGTCGTCTCTGAGAGAAGAAACTTTCTAAAAGTGTGGGCGTGTGGAAAAGCGAACCCCGAGCTTGGGAGGGTTCGATCGGACTCTCAGACGGGTTCTGTCGTCCGCCAGGAACGGGGCTGTGGCGGGGGAGGGGGCCGCAGGCTGTTTCAGGAGCATAGAACTCCCTCTCGTAGTTTCGACAGACTGACAGCTCCGCCGGGGTGTCCCAGGCCTTTTGAACTTGGCGTTAGCAGCCTGTCGCTGTCCCCGAGGGCAGCACGGGCACGGCACTGCAGGGGACGAGATGGGGAGGGGAGGGCTGCTCTCCCACCCAGCGCAGAGTCCAAGGCGAGGTTGGCACGCTCGAAAATCTCGCCCGTGGGAGGCAGAGCGGAGCTCGCCGGTCCCTTGGCGGCTAGTGACCGTGCCGTAGACTTTATAACGGTTATGGTTTTGCTCTCCTCACGTTGGCGTTTCCTGACTCGGTGTGGCCCGCGTGCCCGCCCGACATTCTCTCCGGGCCGAGGGCTCCAGCAAAGAGCAGCGGGGGCAGGGACACGCGGAATGGCCGAGGCGGCACGTCGGAACCACTGGCACCTTGGCGGGAGGGGGTGTCAGATTGCGTAGCTCCCTCTCTCCTCCCGATGAGACATTCCCTTTCACGGCGCTGGAAAACATGGGCCCTGAGCCGAGGTCACCAGACCCGGGAGGGTCCCCGGGCCACAAGGCACTCTCGCTCTGGGCCTGGACCGGCCCACCCCGTGACCTACGATTTAGAGTAGCTCTCTCCATTGAAGGCGACTTGAATGAATTTCTTCTCCGAGTCCTCTTGCCCTTTGAACAAAACCGACTCTTCGTGGTCAGCAAATTGTTCTAGAAGAAAGTCTGAAGTCAGTTCTGAAGAATTGGAGCTCCCCGCTGTTGCTAGTCAGGACACACCTCTGCCCCGCGCCCGCCCGGGCACTCGCTCCAACAGGATGGACGGTGTGAGCGCGGCCGTGACTTGAACACGCGGTGGGTTCTGTGCCCGGGGGGAGGAGAGCTCCGAGGCGGGCCGCGAAGCAGTCTGGGATAGAAGGACACACGGTCTCTTCCCGCAGCCCGTCAGCAGGAATTAGTCATGTCTTCCCCGGGCCTTCAGGGGACCAGGGACGTAGTTCTTCCGTGTCCCTGCAGAGGAGAAGCTGGGGAGGAAGGGAGCCGAGGAGCCTTCTACCCGAGCGGAAGGCCCGGAAAGGCAGCGGCACCCCCAGGGAAACTGCAGTTCCTGCTTCCGCCGGTGCCCGAGTGGTTCTCACCTCCCCAGGAGGAAGCGGGCACCCGTCTCCGGGGGTGGGAGCGAGAGCGTGAACCGCGTGGGAAAGATGGTGTCCGCCTTGCCAATCCCACTTACCATTCGGTATCCACAGACCACGGCTCGTACATCGCTCGTTTCCTTTGTCGTTTTCAGTTCTGCGGGACAGCCACCTGCGTGTGAGTTGAGACAGAGGCACGGGGTCGTGGTCTCAACGGGAAAGCTCTCGGAAGGCGGCCCTGTTGAACAAGAGTTTGGAGGCAGGCCTCTCCCGTGAGGTAGGCCGAGGAGAGGTGTTTCAGATCCCTGGTAATAACGGCATCACCTAAGGTGGGAAAGGTGAGGCGGGTGGTTTTCAGGAGGCCCGAGGGGGCAGCCGATGCTGCAGGAGCATGCGAGGAGTCTTACCGCTAGCTGAGAAAGAATTCTGGGTCCCGGAAGTTGTTGCCGTAGCAATTAGCTGGAAGATGGTGGGGCCATATTTTAAGAAGAGGGATTCCCGATCGTCTGAAGGGAAAAAGACGTGCTCAGCCTCTCCGTTGTCTAATTCTGCAGGGAAACACAACTGTAGATGCTATTTGAAATTATTTACATAATATCTGCTTTATTTCGTACCATAAGGAAAAAAACCCATGCATGTCACCGGCAGCCATGGCAACACTAGAAAAATCTGACAATTACTTGTATTTCTGCCTCTTCCTCCCCCTGTAACAACAGGAGAGAAAGAGAGAGAGAGCGAGAAAGAAAGGAAACTGATCAGATATAAACTACAGAGAAACAGAAATATTTGATTAAAAGAAAATTGTATTGGCGACAGATCACGTTTGGAAGAGTCTTTCTCTGCAAGTCCCCAAAGCACCAAGAACCATGGAAACGGGGCCCCTGCTCTTCATACAAATAAGTTCCACCTGCAGGGAAGGGACAGATGAATACATGCACCAAAAGACCCAAATAATCCGCCCACGCTGGAAGATCAGAGGATGGCCGATCTCGTCGTGAACTTCTGACCGCAAATTCGGTGTTCCTTATCGTTCACGTGGAATGCGGCTGACGCTGTGTGTGGCCGGTTCCTTGAGAAATAAGCGTATCCAATAACGACGGGCAGTCATAGATTCGGACCGTAACCCATAGCACACGCCTGCAAAGGTGGGGAGCAAGCTTCAGTGATAGTTACCTTTTCAACGGCAAGTGAGAAACAGCTTTCAGCTTTAGAGGACACGGACATTTCTTGCATGTCACTCGCAGCGAGCATTTATGCTTTCTACTTTTTAAAAGCTAGTAGTAAATTACAAAAAAAAAAAAAAAACAAAAAAAAAAAAACCAAAAAACAAAAACCAGCCACATGTAGGCAAAAGAGGAATTCCAAGAAAATGGAGAAGGTTGTTTGTAAGTGTTGACTCTTCACCAGATTCTGTGGATCTTGCAAAGAGATAGGAGGCCAGCGGCTCTGTCCCGTTCTGTGCTGGGCTTGAACGGAGGAACCCGAGGGTTAGAGCAGATGGTGAAGGCGCCCCAGAGGAAGGGAAGCGGTCTGAGTCCATCCAGGCTCCTGGGATCAGAGAAGGCAGGAGGGGCGTTGGGGGTCGAGGGCATCGGGACTGTGGCCCTGAGGCCCAACCAGAGACAGGAGACTGAGGGCGTCCGAGAACAACCCTTTCTAGATGGCTCCTGTTCTTGGAGCCAGGATCGGCGCGTAGGGGGCCCTCCACGGGAGGCCGCCCGCGGCGGGGAAGGCCGGTCGGAGATCTTATTTATGCAGAGCTGTCCAGGTCCAGTGAGCAGCTCAGGTGAGTTTCTACAGGGCTGCCCTCCACGGTCCCGATTTCAGATGGAGGAATGCCTTTTCTCTCTTTGCATTCTTCCTTATCCTCCGTCACGGCTCCCTGTGGAAGGGAGGTGAGAATGCTTTGGGGTGTCTGTGTGCACAGAGGGTAACCCCATGTTTCATGCACCGTGTCATCGTGCGTGCTGAACAGAGGCGTCTCTCTGGGTGTACGGGGCTCTGCAGAAATTACTCGGCGAAGACTCGATGCCACCATTTAAAAGGAGCGGGTTTTCAACACGCAGAGAATACGAAATGGACTCACCCAGGGAGCTCGCAAGTGCACCCTCGGACATTTCCCCCAGAGAAACGGAAACTTATTCTTATGCAGAAACTTGTACTCGAATGTTCACCCCAGTGTCGCTTGTAATAGCTCTACATGGGGAATTACACAGATGTCCTCTAGTGCGTGAGTGGTTCAAGCGACGTGTGCGCGCGTGCCAGAGCTCACTGCGCGGCGACACAAATAAACAGACTATTGATCTACATCACAGTTCAGATGCGCTTTGAGTGCGTATATGGAGTCAAGAAAGTCAATCTCAAAAGGTGTGTCCTGGGTGGTCCCTTTCTTACCGCATTCGTTGACGTAACTACAGAGGTGGACAATAGATTGGTAGCCGCAGGTGTAGGAAGAGGGGAGGAGGGCGTAGAGGGGAGAGCGGGGGAGTTCTGTGCCAATGGGTCTGTTGCGTATCTTCACCGGTGGCAGCCACACGGGTGTACATAGGTGGTAGATTCACACGGAGCCACCCGCGCCGAGGGAGTGCACCTGAAACAAATTCCGTGAACGAACTCGATGGATCCTCCCAACGTCAATATCCTCGTTTCGATTTCATAGCACTGGAAGACGGGAGGGGTGCGTTGGACATCCCAAGCATTTCTTGGCAGCTTCCTGCGAATCTATAATTTTTTCGAAACACAAAATTGAAAGCAAAGGCAATGGGTAGACAAATAATTGGTTTCACTCATTCGGTGCTGGTTTTCAGCACTTGTCCATTATGTCTGAGAAGCATCAGGTTGGTGTCATTTTAAACTATAAAAGGAATATTTCAGAACACTCTTTGGATGCGTGTGTCATCTGTATATCACAATAAAAATTACAATAGAAAATCTAACAGGTGTGTAACGTCAACCAGTCTCTGTTAGCAAGGCTACTGGGGATCTCCTCGTGCTCATCCAGTAGACTCAGGTTCAAAAGGGAATAAAAACAGCCCCTGCTGGTACCAAGTGTACATTAGAATAAGGACGAATGTGATCCAAATAATTACAAAGAGTTCGGGGTGCGATGCGAGGATTTTAGACCTGTTTCTTTTCTCATCTGAGCCTTGAATTCTATACATTTCCCTCTAGGAGCTATTCCTTTGTGTCCCACAAAGTCTGATCTGTTGCACTGTGTTATTGATTCTATCGGGGTGCCTGGGGGGCTCAGTTGGTTAAGCGTCCGACTTTGGCTCAGGTCATGATCTCACAGTTCATGAGTTCGAGTCCCACATCGGGCTCTGTGCTGACAGCTCCGGAGCCTGGAGCCTGCTTCGGATTCTGTGTCTTCTTCTCTCTCTGCCCCTCCAATCGCTTGTGCTCTGTCTCTCTCTTTCTCCCTCAAAAATAAATAACCATTAAAAGAAATCTGAGGCGTTTACAGCCTTGTTGTCTTCCCTCTCATGGTGCCGATTATTTTGCAGAATCTGAGAAAGTTGTTTTATAGATTGTCTCTCGCTTTGGCGTAACGTATCTTTTCCTCATGGTCAGGTTCAGAATACACATTTTGGAAGGAATATTATATGGTGATACTATGAATTCTTCAGAGTCTCACATCATCTTTAATACATCCTTTGTGTGTATGGCTGTGTGTGTGTGTGTGTGTGTGTGTGTGTGTGACTTTGAATATTATTTTTAATAAGTATCACACGGTAACAGTGAGTCATGTTTGGTGCACAGGGCTGTGACTTTGAAGACACGGACAGATTTATGTAGTCCCCATGGCAATCTAGATACAGAAGAATTCCATTCCCACCAAAACTCCATCCCAGTCCTACTGACTCTGAATCTGCATCTTAACGGGTTCCTCAGGGACGTCCATTTTGAGAAGCACCGGTTGAGAGAACTTAAAACAATATTTACGAGTTTCTTAGTACGTAGAAGACCATGATGGATACTTTAATCTGACTTTCCTTGGTAGAGGGTTTCCCAAGTGCATACAGCTCTGTTGTATTATATGAGAAAGATCACCTGGTTTGCAACTGGTGAAGCAGATTAGACCCTGGTCAAAGAGAGCGAGGGTCTTGCTTTAATTACTGCTACTGGGTCATTTCCGGGGTCATAGATACACAAACCCCACATACATACGAGCACTCACACCTTAACTAAGGCTACTGGAAATACCTTTTTTCCTTACTGAAGATGTTGCTATAAAAGCGAATTCCCTGAGCTTTCTACTAAGGAGGGCATTCTGCCAAACCTGAGGAGGTTGGTGGAGTTTTCTGGGTCTCCTGCTCACCATCCTCGCTCATCTGGGGGCTGATACAGGATAGTGCCAAACGGCCGGCACAGGGCAAACAGGGCTGGGGGAGACAGTGGTTCACGTTGCTGTGTCTTTCATATTCTTCCAGAACCCAATAAAATCGACTCAGCCTTTTCTAAATCCTGCTTGGTTAAGACCTCCATGTCTTGGGAGGGCCTTGAAAAACCTAGGGCGTAGAAGACACGTGGTCACTCTAATGCACTGTTAATGGGCAACTTCAAAACCATTTTCATGTGGAAATCCATTACACCAAAGTGAGTCCTCACATGTTTGTGTGATGGGTAGGGATTCGCCTCCCATAAGGGGCAGGGATTGCTTATGGGTTCACGGTCTTGAAATTTCGGCGGCCAGTTCCTCAGAAAAGATGACTCCCCAAAGTCCTGTTGATCAAGCAAAGCTCACTTTATTAGCTTGACTGCAGTGTGGGAGAACACCACCTTCATAGTCACAGGGTCACAGAAGGGGAATCAGGGGACGGGGTTCATGAGATTTTAGAGGTGTGGACGGGTGATCTGTAGTCGCTTTGCCAAGGGGAAGTTGGTCGGCGTTGGGCACGGTTTGGGACCCAAGTTGGTGTTGCCCAGAAAGCACGGATGGTATAAGAGGCCAATTCTGATAATAAGCTGGTTGGTCAAGTTATAACCAATAATTTATAACCAATAGGTTAAGTTAGCCAATAAGTGGGTTCCATCTTTTCTCTCCCCAGCACATATTTCCTGGAGCTAGTAACTGTGTGGTTTTCCCCTGATCATGCAGCACAGAAAGGGAAAAGTGTCTGTCTGAGGAATCCTTGCACAGGGACGAGAAAGTAGCAACTGATGACCCTTGGATGACGGGTCAGTGTGAGGCCATCCTGGGCCTCTGTAGGCTCCTGCGACCTGAGAGTGAGGGGACACGACTGATGATCCTTTATCTGCCGGGGGCGTCCATCCTGATGTCTTCTTCTATCCCTTCTCATCTGCGCTTTGGCTCTGTTGTTTTGTGGGGCCATTTTGATGCCCTCCCGGAAACCGGAAGGGAGCCTCGCGTCACAGTGGGGACCTAGGCTAGGAAATATGAATATGGGCAATAGAAATTGGGACAAGCTTTTGCATAAACTGTTGTGAGTGTTGACTACATTCTCATTTCCCATTTTTGGTTTCCTGACGCACAACATCAGTTCCCCGAGAGAGAGAGGACGGCTGTAGACCAGAGTTTTGGAGACAGGGCGCCTGTGTTCCTGGAAAGGTTCTGAGTGCTTCTGGGTACCTGCTCGAAAAGGGCTTCTTGTTAGAGCCCCGAGCGAATGCCACTTAAGTCACCGCTACTCAGATGTGTTTACAATGGAACCGTTTTTACATTTCTCAGGTACTATCACCCCGTAGAAACCCGTTTTAGCTAAACGCCGCGCCACTCGATCGTGGAGAGTACACGAAACCATCTTTATCAGTTGACCAGAAAGACAAGGAAGTGAAGGGGCAGACGTGGTTCTGAGAAACGATTTTCATGCTGACAAAATAGGACTTGTGAAGGAGGAATTTTTGCATTCTGGAACCAGGCTTCCAGCACCCAGAGCCACCTGCCTGTTGGTGCCTGTGAGGTTCAATTTTTGGAAACACAGCCCATTTCAAACCAGAGCCGATTCCATGAGACTAGGAGACTCTCCGATGTCCCGTGGGGCAGAGGGCGTGCCTGTATTTAGCGTGTGACCTAACATGGGACCAGTGCCGTGGTACATCCCGGGCGCTCCAGCGAGCTCATTAAACTCGTAGCCCGATGACTGTAGGTGAGTCCAAGCATTCAAGGTGTATTTGCAGAATTCCTCTTTATTGATTGCATGTTTATTAAAAACATATTAAGTTTATAAAAATAATACGTGATCACCATTACCCGTTACCACAGTACAGATTACATGCCTCCAATCTCTCCAACCCTATACTTGAATCCCCTACAATTTGGAGCATATTCTTTGAAACTTAAAAAATATGCATCTATAGGCTCTATCTTTATTTTTTTTCCCCAGTATGATAGGAGAAAAAAAACAGTGGTCCATTAATCTCTTATGTTGTCTTTCTTTAATTTAGTAGAGCTCTTTCTGTCTGCTGGTATATTTCATTTTATGATATAGCTGTATTTCTGAAGAGATAAATATTTGAACTTGAATATCAATCATATTTTATTTTTTGTGTCATGATATTAAGATGTTTCCTCTGTCTTTGTGATCGTTCTTTGTCACCACGTGACCTCTTTACATAGCACTTTAGTTAGGAATCTAAGGAAAGGAAAACTTAATTTTGACGTACTTGATTGGATCTGGCGGTTTGCAGGAGGGCATCGGGGTCAGGGACACGAAGAGGTGTTTTCTCAGCTTGGGAAGTCTGTTTCCTCGTTATGTGCGTGGTTCCCCGCATGCTGGGTTACAGTCCGGGGCTGCTGGGGTGGCTCCCGTGACCAGCATCTGGTGGAACCCCTTCCAGAGTGGGGGCTGGGCCCTGTGACCTGCTTCTAACCAGCAGAAAGTAGGAAACGTGATGGAATGCTCTCCCGAATGTGGGTCACGGGAGACCCTCACTCCTGCTTTGCTCATGCTCCCTGTGGCTCTGGTCACTCAACCTCACTGACGAAGCCATGCTCAGTGACCTGAATCAGACCCGAACGGCAAAGGGCTGAGAGTTGCTTCCAGCCAACAGCCTGCGGGGAATGAGTCCTGCCAACAACCACATTAGTCGGTTTGGCAACAGAACTGCCCGTCGGTCTTGACCTGACTGATGGCTGCAGCCTCCCCCAACACCCTGACCACGGAACCCTGAGCCAGAGCTGGGCCTTAGCGGGCTCCTGACCTGCCGAAACTGGGTATGAGAAGTACGGTTTCAATTCGCTGAATTTCGGAGCGACTTGTCACACAGCTGTACAGAGCTGATACTAGCTGATTGTTAACTGATTGTATTTTCCATGATGTGTAGATATACCTTTAGTTTGTGTGTGTTTCTTCCAAACAAAATATTTTTTTCCTATCTAAAAAGGAAAATCTTATTTGGGTGTGATTTAAAATTTTTAATAAGTGAAAAATGGCATAACTCCAAAAATATCTTTTTTGTGCCTCACTGCCATAGTTGCGGCATATATAATTATTAGCCTTGAAAAGACAGGTCTGTGATTTCTTTCTTTTTTTTTAATGTTTATTTTTGAGAGAGAGAGAGAAAGCGTGAGTGGGGGGGTAGGGAGGGGAAGCGAGGAGGTGAGAGGACAGAGGATCCAAAGCAGGCTCTACACTGACAGCAGCCAGCTCGATGCGGGGCTCGTACTTACAAACCGTGAGATCGTGACCTGAGCCAAAGTCAGATGCTCAACCAACTGAGCCACCCAGGTGCCCCTGTGATTTATTTCTATAATTCTGGGAAGTTTTCGTCTGAGTAGCCTCAACTGGATGGGTATAGTTAGATTCCATATGGTACACTTATGAGGGTGGCTTGAAAGCCCTCTACTGGATTTCAAAATAGGATGATTTTTCATTTCGTACTGCGATCTTGAACCTAAGAACCTAAGACTGGCCTCCTCAATCGGGTTAGCCCTGCCAGTGTGTCTTTCCCTTAGAAACATCCAAACGCCACCTCCAGCAAAAATCCAATTACAAACAAAAGACTGGCTAATTTGAGAATGTTCTAAAAGGCTTAAGTGAGTTGCTCTTCATGATCATAGCTGTCTTGTACACCACGTCACATCCCCTGGACCCCAGGAGGGCTCTAGAGCAAATATTGTAAAAAAATCCCGAAGCATCGTGTCCGATGGTCACAGCGGGAAACCACCACCTATCAATTGAATTACAACTTTATTACTTACCATTCAATTTGGTTCCTACAGCGTTTGTGTTCCTTCAGGGAATACAAAAAAATTTGTTCTAATTAAAGTATAATTATACGTCAAGGACAGAAGGGCCGGAATCATTTATTTCTGTGCCTCCTCACGTCTCGATGGACAAGAAGAGGCTTCACTCAACACCCACCCGTGGTAATCTTGCAGGACGTGTGGTTTCCCGTCAAAATACAGGCTCGCGCCAAATCCTCCTATTTCAAGGTAGAGTAGAAAAAATCCCAGAAGGCGCAGAGCGATTGCAAGAGGGTGAGGTTAATGTTTACAGTTTTCATCGGATCGAATGCTTTCTGGGTTTAACACGTTTGTTTCACTGTCAGGTCCAATCCCACACGCAGTGTGATTCAGTCATTAGCATCCAGAACCGATGAGCAAAACACACATACATACACTGGCTTTGTTTTCACCACTTGTCACCTTCTGGCCAAACTCTCCTTGGTTCCTCTGACCAGCAGAGCTTTTGCCTTCTCTATGCCTGGCTCCGTCCTCTCTTTCCTAAACGGTCCTAATATTCATTGCCATATTCCTGTTTTACCTTAGGGAGTGCTGCCTCTCTGCGTTACTCCATTTTTTGGCTTCCGTTTTCAGCTGGTATTTGATATCTAAGGAACTGTGGATCGGGATCACACAGAGAAGGTTTGGAATCAAGAGTGTGACAAGAAATCGTCACTGAGTCATGCAGCCAGTGCCCGAGGAAGTGTGAGCGGTGCTAACTTCTGGGCATCCTTGTATTTGCATCGGTTGGTCTAGGAGTAGGATCTATACTTACCTTATAATTATTTTTTAATGATTATGTGAAAGAGAAATGTCTACAAAATGGACAGGGTTCCCACTGGACCTGCGTCTGCCTAGGAAGGCATGGAAATGACAGATGGCTGCTGTCTTGTGCCTCCGATGTCTTGGTGAGAGTGGAGAAGTAGCCAAGACGTCTGCCAGTTCACCTATTTCTCTCCTCGGTCGTCATGCCCAGAAACATTCTATGGGGCCAGATTCTAAGCCCAAACTCTTATTTCTGTTCTTTGTGTGTGTGTGTTCAGGAGTCTTAGTCCTAATTTTTGTTGGGTTTCTTGTTTACTGTGTTTTAAGGTTGGTAACCTATGAATTCCATTAAAAAGTATACGAGGTTGCATATTTACAAAAAATGCCTGCGAGGGGCCCCTGGGGGGATCAGTCAGTGGACCATCTGACTCCTGATTTCAGTTCAGGTCATGATCTCATGGTTCGTGGGTTCGAGCCCCACGTCGGGCTCTGTGCTGACACCTCAGAGCCTGGAACTGCTTCTGATTCTGTGTGTGTGTGTGTGTGTGTGTGTGTGTGTGTGTCCCTTTCTCTCTCTCTCTGCCTCTTCCTTGCTCATACTCTGTGTCTCTCTCTGTCTCTCAAAAAATAAGTAAATGTTAAAAAAATTTTTTTTAAATAAAGCCCGCTTACTGTGATTTATCTGACATTTTTCTCGGGTCGAGACTGGAATTGACATGTCTGAAGAGGGGCCTGGCCAAAGAGGTCAAGCGTCATTTTCACCACATCCTATCCAGGGTGCGTGCTACTCACATGACATATCACTGTTGACGTTATTAACCTGGCTCTCGGGGCTGAGATCGGGTTTGTGAGGTTGCGACGCGAAAGCGTCTCTTTCTTCCCACTTCCCGTCCTGCCTTCTTTGAAGGGAGGTCGGCATGCCCGAATCTTCCTTAAATGTGGGGAGGTTTCATCAGCTTGAGGGGAGCTGCCCCAAACAAGCTGATGGTCTTCTGCATGGGGAGATTTGTCTACTCGTCTCCCATGTATTTACACTCGCATCATCCGTGCGGGTTAGGATAGACCTGTCGATATTTACTTTGTACTTTGGGATAGACTCCAACATCGCTTTATTTATTTTTGCTCCAACTTCTCTGGCTTTGGCAGTTGGGAGCCCTTCCCTTTGACTCTGGCACCTCTTTGACATTTTCCCATCGTTTTGATTTGTTTTTGAGCACTTCGCGTTTTGGCTCCAGGCTCCTCTCTCATACTTCCATCCTGTCCCAGCCCTGTCCCCAGCCACGTCTCCAGGGAGCCCTGGTTTCTCGTATTGAGGATGGTATTAGAAACCAAGATCTGGGCACTGGGTGCGTTTATGGCTGCTGGGCTTTCATTGCTTCTAGCCCCTCTTGGATGGCAGTAAGGAAGTCTCCGTGTGTGTGCGACCCAGTCTGTACGCACATATCTGTGGAGGTGTACTACGCGGTCTACATACACATCTGTGAATATTTCTATTTGTATCCCTCTATACCAATATTAGGATCACCGGGAGTTCACACTGGTATCTCAGCTCTCGTCTGTTATCAGTGGAACATCCTGGTATCCTCCTCGTAATTATTTGTAACCTCTGCCTCTAAACAGTGGGAAGCCTGACTCCCACTCCCTGCCATCCATTTCTCGATTTGTTCCACTCCAGGGCAACGTGGGCGGTGGCATCAGAATTGTTCACCTGCGCCCCAGCCGGAAACAACTTCATCAACCGAAGTACAGTCTTAGGTCTAGCTCCTTTTGCCGTAAGTCCTGCAGGCTCACGCGTAGCTCCAAAGTCACTTGGAGCACCACCTTTCTCCTCATTTCCTTCAGCGAAGCTCTTTCCGACATCTGTGATCTACTTGGATCGTTTTGCCGTATTCCGCATTTCATCCCAGGATCAGGTTGCATATAATTTTAAATTTATAAAGCCATCCGTGAGAAAAGACGAGTAAGAATAATGTTCCCATATGAAATGTGGGAAGTGGCAGAGAAGGCGGAAGCTTAGTAGTTAAGCTAAATTTCTCGCTTGTTTCAAGTATTTCTTTTATATTTTATGGGTCGAGTGCTTGTTATTCATTGTACACGTACAGTTCAAACAGAAAAACACACAAAAAATTGTTAAGCTCCTGATGCCCAGATGTTAAAAATTGTTAACATTTAGATACACTTTTTTCAGGACTGAAAAATTTTTGTTATGGAAAATGTTACACATAGAAAAATGAAGAGTGTCCATATACTTATCATCCCGGCTTTAGCTACCATGGCCAAGAGACCTCATCTGTACGCCTCCATTTCTATGTATTGAAACAAATTCCAATGTATCATTTCAGTTATACTTCAGAACATCTCTCTCTCTCTTTTTTTTTTTTTAAGTTTATTTATTTTTTGAGAGACTGTCTTACAGTCGATGATGTGTTTTTTCCATCGGGAGCAAAGACTCTCCGACTGCCTCCATTTGCCGTGTTGGCTCACCTGATGCTCAAAGTCTAAATCCACTAATTGTTAGGGCTGCAAAATGGAACCATTCTAAATCCGTCCCTACCACTCATTAGCTGCAACACGTAAGTAACAAGAAACTCTGCCTCATCCACTCTTCAGCTCGTAGGATAAAGCCCACGTAGGAAATGCAGGATAAATGACTCGTTCTCTTCAGAGTGTTCAAAACAGTGACTTCATCCATTTATACGCCCAATGTCTTATCCTTCATAACAAAGAGTTTTTTTAGGTACTTTCCAAAGTGGTTTAATCAAGAAATAATGGAATGTGTGCATTTTCTTTTATTGGCTTATAAGGGACATCACCTATAAAAATAATGGACGTTTTATTTTATATGCTATTTTACATGAACCCAAAAAATTGAAAACATGAAATCTTGCCTCTGGGGAGAGAGGCTGTGGGTGGTGGGAAAGAGGCTGCTAGTTTTCACACACTGGGTCTTTTTCTATAATATGACCACCTACAAAAATTCCGTGCAGATTTGACTTTATCGGGACTTTTTAATTATGCGGGGAAATGCTCATATTATACCATTTAAGTGAAAGGAGTAAAGACACTTCGATAAATTCACCCACGAGCAGCGAAGTAGGTGGTGAATTCAGCTCAACTAGAAGGTCATGGCAGCAAGAATGATGGCTGGGTGCCGTAACCTAAGGCAGAACTCTTGTCTCGTGAGGTCAGGGTGGCTCAGGACTATTAAAACCTTCTCAGGATTTGAAGAATTTCCTCTATAACTTAGTCTGGCTCGACTTTAACCTCTATGCACCTGCTGTGTAGGCACAGTGTGGTCCCCTGAACTGCCAGGTCAGGGTCACCGTGGGTCCTGCCTGAGACCTACTGACTCGGATTCCGACTTTTAGCAGGATTCTCGTTGATTTATAAGCTCATTCCAGTTTGAAAAACTGCTTTATTGATTTATCTACTTATTGATCCATAGGTGTGAGGGCTGGGAAGAAGTGGGACCCTATTTATCTATGGTCTATAATCTATGATTCATCATCTATCATCAATCTATCTTATCAAGGATAAGACGTTGGGCATATAAATGGATGAAGTCATTATTTTAAATACTCTTAAGAGAATGAGTCATTTATCCTGCATTTCCTACGTGGGCTTTTTTAAAAATTTTTTTAACGTTTATTTATTTTTGAGAGACAGAGAGACAGAGCGTGAGCAGGGGAAGGGCAGAGAAAGAGGGAGACACAGAATCTGAAGCAGGCTCGATGCGGGGCTCGAACTCACAGACCGCGAGATCATGACCTGAGCTGAAGTCTGACGCTTAACTGACCGAGCCACCCGGGTGCCCCTATGTGTCATTTATCCTGCATTTCCTACGTGGGTTTTATCATGCGAGCTGAAGAGTGGACGAGGCCCGGTTTCTTGTTACTTACATGTTACCTATCTACCTATCTATAATCTATCTATCTATCTATCATCTATCTATCTATCTATCTATCTATCTATCTATCTATCTATCTATCTATCTATATCATTTATTTGTCCATCCATTCATCCATCTATCCAGTTTTCAGTTGTAGAATGTCTCATAATTCTTTTACTCATTGTTTCTTTGAAATGAGATCCAAATAAAGTCTATTTCACCTTCTCTTTCTCACTTTTTCTCCCTTTGTCTCTTGAAACTTATTTTTGGAAGAAACGGGGTTGTTCATCCTATAGGGTTACTCCCCGGTTTCTATTTTGCTGACTGGTGTGGGTGTCATACGTGTCCCCAGCCCTGCGGGTGTACTGTAGTCAGGTGGTTGAGCGTGGGGGCTAACATGCAGGTTTGATTCTTTGGAAGACTCTTCCCGAGGCTGTGCTGTGTCTCCTCTCCTCTCGCTCTCTCTCTGAATGTAAGCACGTATGTCGGTTCTACATCCTGAGACACCAGGACCTAAAATTTCAAAAGATTAACACTGTGTCTTATAAGAAACGTTTCCAAACTGATTTTCCAAAATGGAATGAAATTTGAAAGGCACTGGTTTTGTGGAGTTACATAAACAACAGAACGAGGCCACGTTATGAGAAGAAACTGAAGAAATAAGGCCACGAACGACTCTCCGGGACAGCTGTGCCTCAGGAAAGTCTCAGCTCGCTCATGACAACCTCTCCTGTTTTCAACGGAGGGGCAAGAAAGGAAATTGGATACCGGTGAAACCACAGAACAACAGCACCAACAACATAACGCAAGGGTCGGCTGGAAACAACGACCCATACGTCATGAGGACACCTCCCCGGGGAAACCCAGGCTAGAGCCCGGGACGTGAGGTCGGAAACCTGAGGACCCCGCACAATGGTGGGGTTCGCTGAGCGCAAAGTGACCCCCGTGGGGCTATGTGAAGAGGGGGGCTTCCTACAGGCTGTCTCCTGAGCCCATCTGTGTATGTGGTGACTGGACATGTGTTTCTGTGTTTCGGGAAAGCCAGGGCAAAGTTTAAAAAGCTCTCTAGATTTTAGCTGGGGAGCAAATTTCCTTTTAACTTGGGTGGGGGAGAACTTGCCAAGTTAGATGTGACATGAGCTCTCCGTGGTAAGGCAGAATTGTAATCACAGGCTTCTCCCGGGAGGTAGAGAGAGGGTCCCTGTGAAACCCTTTGTAAGCTGAAGGGGCATGAAGGGAACAGTATCTATCCCCTACTTCCAAAGGTCCTTGCTAAGCCGCTCTGCTTTCAGGAATCATCCATGTTAGCACACAGTAAGGGTTGTTTTCTAAAAACCAAAATCCTCTTCCGAGCTCTCCGAGAACACAGATACGGAGGGACTCATGCGCCGACGTAGGTGAACACACCTGCGCCGTGTCCGGGTGACCTGGATTCTCCTCTTCGCTTCCGTGTTATTTCCTACGCTTGCCGGAACAAATCGCCACACGCTTCGTAGCTCAAACCAGCCCAAATTTATTCCCACGCCTCTCTGGAGGTCAGAAGTCTGAAATGCGTTTCACTGGGCTAAATTCAGGGCTGGTCCCTCCAAACTATGAAAGGTGTCCCGAATCCTTGCCTCGGACCCCTCCTCCCCTTGTGACAACTTCTGCTTCTGCTGCACGTCTCCTATTAATCTCCTGCCTCCCTCTTATCTTGTGATTATGTTGGGCCCTCCCGGATAATCCAGAGTAATCTCCTCATTTTTTAAGATCTTTAACTTAATCGCATTGCAGAGTCCTTCTGCCATGTACGGCAACATTCGAGTGTTCCAGAAATTGGAGGGGAGGGGTCTGAGAAGGAGACCGAATCCCTCTGGAAC
>PITB01012586.1:0-52551 GCA_004024585.1 Paradoxurus hermaphroditus
GGGGGGGGAGAGAATGTGTGTTTTACGGGTCAAGCCTGAATCTCATTTGCTCACGTTCTGTTGGCTAAGACTTAGCTGGTGACCCCCTGACTGCGAGGGCGTCTGGGGAATGGACTCTGGCCGTGTCTCCTGGAAGAGGAGGAAAGGGGTTTGACGATGAGCTTTTAGCCCACGCTTCTCAAACTTCAGCTGCCTCAGAACCACCTGGAAGCTTGGAATGCCGCTTCCTGGGCCTCTCCCCCAGAGTTTCAGATTCAGCAGGTCTTGAATGGGCCCCCAGAATTGACACTTCAAACTAGCTCCCAGGTGTTGTTGATAATGCGGGGGCAGGGACCATAATTTTGAGTAGTCCTTGTCTGTGACACATTTTTGTGTCTCGATTTATCCATGCTTCTCATGAAAACCAGAAGCCTGTCTCTGTTGTCATGGCCTAAGGTGCAGGAAGGAAGGAGATGGGTAAGACAGGTAAATAGTTTTGGCCAGGCTATTCAGAATTTTAAAAATAATCAAGAGGGGAAGATTTCTTTTTTTAATTGAAAAAAGTAGTTAAATCCAAGCTAGTTAACATATAGTGTAATATTGGTTTCAAGAGTAGAGCCCAATGATTCATCCTCTTACATAGAACACCCAGTGCTCATCCCAACACGTGCCCTCCTTCGTGCCCGTCCCCCAGGTAGCCCATCACCCCCGCTCCAGCAACCCTCAGTCTGTTCTGTATTTAAGAGTCTCTTATGGTTTGCCTTCCTCTGTTTTTCTTATTTTTCTGTCTCTTCTATGTTCATCTTTTTTGCTTCTTAAATTCCACATATGAGTGAAATCATACACTCTAGTTCCCTCCATGTTGTTGTGAATGGCAAGATTTCAGTATTTTTTTTAATTCTCTTAGGTTTATTTTTGGGAGACAGAGACAGCATACGATCAGGGGAAGGGGCAGAGAGAGGGAGACACAGAATCCAAAGCAGGCTCCAGGCTGTCAGCTCAGAGCCCTACGTGGGGTTCAAACCCACGAACTGCGAGATCATGACTTGAGCCAAAGTCCGACCCTTAACTGAGCCACCCAGGTGCCCCAAGATTTCATTCTTTTTAATCGCTGAGTAATAGTCCATTGTGTGTGTGTATGTGTATACATATATGTGTGTGTATATATATGTACATTGTATATATATGTATATATATGTATATACAAATACATATATAATATACTACTACTTTATCCATTCATCAGTCAATGGACATTTGGGCTCTTCCTATAATTGGACTATTGTTGATAGTGCTGCTGTAAATATTGGGGTGCATGTGCCCCTTCAAATCAGCGTTTTTGTATCCTTCGGATAAATACCTAGCAGTGAAATTGCTAGTCTTTAAAAAACATTTTTTAATGCTTATTTAATTTTGACAGAGCTCGAGTGGGGAGGGGAAGAGAGAGGGAAGACAGAATCCAAAGTAGGGTCTGTACTGTCTTCACAAAGCCAGGCATGGGGCTCGAACCTACAAACTGTGAGATCATGACCTGAGATGAAGTCGGGTGCTCAAATGCCCTAGCCACCCAGGTGCCTCAGGAGTGGAGGATTTCTTAAAGGAATCGGAGTTCTGGAGGACTGAGCTCTGGGGTGCCAGGCACTAATGAGGCGGCTGTACCCTGTCCTGTGGGAAGGTAGGGGGTGGGACACCTCTGTCCCCAGGAAGGGAACTTCCAGCTCACTGTGTTAGCGCTGTTGTTGCAGGGAGGTTGGGAGAATAAAGTCCCTAAGCGAGTGCAGGACAGGTGACGTGGAGGAGGTGACCAGGGGAGGACTGGCATGACCGTCAAGGATGGTGGAATGAACCACGCCTGGTTCTTGGATTTTTGAGTTGCTTCAGGTCTCAGGATATCTTCAAAATGGGAATGATAGTGTGTAATTGTTAGGACGCTGTGAAAAGGGATGAGATCAGAGGGTTGTCAACTTTCTTGGCTCATGGTGCTTGTAGTGGAAAAAACAAAACCCTGTGTTTCATTTATTAACTAGTTTACTCCAAACAACTTCATACATATTTATAGTGCGACACCTAGGTATTTGAAAAAAATTATAATAAGCATAAAAGGAGAGAAATATACTTGTTTCTTAACTAATCACGATTACTTACAGATGGGACGTGTACACTGCGGGGTCCCGTGTGGCTTCTCCAACCTCGGAATCGTATTGGGCATCGCTGCCCTCTTGTCCTGTTCCGCGTTCATCTTTGCTTTTTACCCCAGCGCCTACCGAAAGCTCGGCTTTGCAGAGATCTGATGTCGTTGCAACGAATGTAGTGCGATCTCACTTGGAAACTGGAGAACGACCGGGGTTAGTGGCACGCATGGTATCTGGCCTGTGTTGAGTATTGCCGTGTAGCCCTCAAAAATGGAAAATATTTTTGCAGTGCCTCTGTGAGTTCACAGTAGTGACACAGGTGCTTTGGTGCCTGGCTGGGAAACTGGAATTCGCGGGGCTCTCTTCCCCCTTCGTTAATTCAGCGAACCAGCGTTATTAGCAAAGCATCAGGCCCTGTGCTGGGCATCGGGGGGGACACCACTGTTCTGCTTCCAAGGAGTGTAGAGTCTCGTGGGGAAAACTAGATGTGGAATTAGAGACTCCTGCAGGCGCAGGCTCCCACCGGGGCCGGGCCGGGAAGGGCAATTTCAAGATGCTCTGAGAGCTTGTGGGAGGAACGTTTGAATATCACCAGGTGGTTTCTCAAGGCAGTGGTCCTTGAGTTGTTCCCAAAGGCTGAGACGTTAATGTGGCAAGAAGGCGAAGGAACTGTAGCCCAGGCAGGGGGAGTAGCGTTCTGCCCAAGAGTTTCTCAAACTGTGGGGAAGGACCCGCTCCCCCGCCCCTCAGTTGTGTGGTGGTTGAATCGTGACTAGTATGTGCCTCGTAAGTGCCGTGTGTGTTGGGCAACAAGTGGACTGTTGAGTGAGACCGCCCCACTGACGGTGCGATCGGACGCTGAGGCAAAGCCACGCTGCAGAGCCGTCATAGAGCGGGAACAGCTTGTGGGCCATCAGAATCTGTGGACCACACTTTGAGTAACTGTTCCGGACCGGGGGAACGGCACGAGCCAAGGTCCTGTGGTGGGAGGCGACGAGGGGACTCTGAGGAAGGAGAGCTGGTGTGAGTGGAGCAGAAAGCGAGGAGGCGGGAGAGTCAGCAGGGGCTTAGTGAGCCTCGAGGCCCCGGGAAGAGCTTGAGTCTCCGATGAAGACTCTTCCTCTCCTGGTGGAGAAGGGGACGTTGCGATTACTTCCTAGGTCATAGGTCGAGAGTGGAAACAGACCAGATGTTTGGCTCCAAAGATCCGTTTGAGGGATTTAGGCAGCTCGGAGTTCCTCTGCTCTCACCTTGCAGCGGCGTTGTGGCCTCCAGAGCTGAGGGAGTTCTTGCCCGTTGGCGTGAAAATAGCGCATTAGAAGGGCTGCGGGAGTGTGCCAGGTGGCTGTGCGAGCACCCCCAGCTGCCGGACAGGAGGCCCCTGGAGCTCTGGCTCCTCAGGTTGCCCGCACCACGGACGGGAAGCTCGAGGCCCAGCTTGCTGTTCCCTGGGTGTAAAACGGCCTCTCTCAGAGGCTTAGAGAATTCCGGCTGTTCCGTGAGGTCCTACGGAGTGTCGCCCGAGTCTGTGTCCCAATGCACCTGCCTGCTCTTTTGTTTGTTTTTTTGTTTTCTGGGTCATTCGGAGGTTTCCTGCGGTGACCGTGGGCACCCGGCGAGGTAACGGGAGCCACCCCTCGCCTCGCCCCTGGTGACCGGTTAGAAGCGCCGTTCTGACTTCAGAATCGAGGGCTCTCGCCCTGCTCGCGGGCTGACTTTTGTGGGGCGCCGGGAGGGGCTTTTGGTTCCCCCCTTCCTGAATCCGAGAGCCCCGATGTTGGTTTAAGGATTCGGTTTTCCGTCTTCGCTGTGGGGAGGGGGCTGCAGACGAGAGAATGACCCGCTGTGGTTTCTCCGCACAGGTACTTTGTGCTGGATTTCGAGGCCGGCATCCTGCAGTATTTTGTGAATGAGCAAAGCAAACACCAGAAGCCTCGGGGAGCCCTGTCTCTCTCTGGAGCCATAGTGTCCCTGAGCGACGAAGCCCCCCACATGCTGGTGGTGTACTCCGCTAACGGGGAGATGTATAAGCTGAGAGGTATGTTCTGCTGCCGACTTTTCAGACCGGTCTCGTGGGCTACGTGCATGGTTACCATGGTGATGGCTCTCTTGTGTTTTTTTTAATTTTTTAAAATCACCTTTGACGATTTGCTGCATGCGAGGACTCTGTGGTCCTTCTGGCTCTCTCCTTTACCCCCGGCGGGGGAGACAGAGCTGACGTTAGGAATTAAGTAACTGAGGAATTAAGGACAGACAAAAAGTGAGTGACCATGAGGCCAACTCAGCTCTAGGATTTCAGATTTTTCCTACTAGTTCCGTGTATATTTTCTTCGAGCTTCGACTACGGTCCCCTGTGGGGCCAGGTTAGGAGGACAAAACAGGCCTTTCAGGGGTCCTCGAGCCCTTCCCTCACGACTTTTCTAGAACACCTTTTAGTAAAAGGCCCCTTTGCTTGTGTTTGTTCTGCTTCAGTATTACAGCCTGGTGAGGAAGCCGTCTGCTTGGCGTTGAGTTAATTTCCTTTTTGCTTTTTCCCTTTCTCTTTGCTTCTTGAGGACTGAAGTCTGCTTAGCACCTTCATAGAGGATGACTCCCCAGGGAGCCTGCATCCAGCCGTAATTATAGGTCCTGCCATCCCCGAGGCACGCCCGTCCTAGAGGCTTCCAGCGATGCCAGACTTGACCGTGGCAGTCTGATTTGTCAGATCATTCCACCAACATTCCATTACGGTCGCATTGCCGGAAAAATTGTTAGTTTTCTTGTAATGACAAAACAACAGAACAAAAATCCAAGTGCACAGATTAGGGGGTGTGTGTGTACACGTGTGCGCGTGCGCGCACACACCGAGTCCGTGTTATTAGGGTCTGGGTAAGGGTGGTACTGGTATATATTACATGTTAGGGGTTATTTGCTAATTCTGCCTTTATAACATTTTTCTTTGCCCGAGTGAGGACTCGGTACGCAGAAAAGGCCCCTTTTATCCTTCCTCGACCCCAGGGAACTGATCATGAGAGGTCAGCTTCTGCAAAGTCAGACTGAGGGCAGACTCCGTGTCTCCGAGCCCAAGTTCATGTCCTACCTCCACGCTTTACTACCAAGAGACGGAATAAGCTAACGTTTCTTTATTATCTGTATACAGGTCATATTTCAGAATCTATAAAACAATCCAAAAACCTATGAAATAAAAATGCCTATAGTTGAAAAAAGTTTCCCAGTTTTCAGAAATGCAGGAAGATTCATGTTCTCTTTGGAGATTCAGGCCCTGCGCGTTCCAGCGGGCGAGATTTACATGGTCCTTGGTTTCGTTTTGTTGTTTATTGCTTCATAAATTGTTAGAGCAGAAACAAAAGCAGGTGAAAAACTTAATGGCACTTTCCCCCCTGCCTGTGGTTTGTAAAATGACACAAACCCACACAAAAGAAATACCCAACTAATTTGACAATTGAGCCATCCCATTTCGCCTTTTAAGAGTTGATATTATTCTCAGGATTATTAAACCCCAGGGTTTTTTTTTTTTTTAAGGGTAGTTTTAATAGCGAATATAAAAGTTTTATTATCTGCGTGACATTCTCGCAAGGGCTAAATTTAGCTGAAAGTTGGCAACTACAGAAAAGGCAGGAGATATTTCTGCACATACGTGGCTGGTCTTTGGCTCATCCCAAGAGGATCTGGGTATCCGTTTTCTCGTTGCACATCTCCCATCCACGTAGTGTTGAATGAATCTTGATGTCCATAGATGCCCGGCTTCTGGGAGCATTTTTGGTACTGAGCCTTTGTGTTTTTTTTTTTGTTTTTTGTTTTTTGTTTTTTTAGGATTTATTTTTTATTTTCAGAAAGAGAGAAAGCGTGCGTGAGAGTGCATGCACGTGTGAGCCAGGGAGGGGCAGAGAGAGCAGGAGAGAAAGACTCCCAGACTCGCTTCTCACTGTCCGCGCAGAGCCCGACGTGGGGCTCGATCTTAAGACCGTGAGATGGTGACCTGAGCCTAAATGAAGAGTTGGACGCTGAACTCCCTGAGCCAGCTAGGCGCCCCGCTGCTGAGCCTTGGAATAGTACTGCCGTACACTGGCAATTCTTCACCTTTCCTAAAGAGAAAGACTCTCATTTCTGCAGAAGCCTTTGGAAGTCAAGTCCATCTGGTCTCCCACCGTAGATTTCTGCACCCAGAAGTTCAAGCTGAGGTTCCAGGGAATCCTTCTGTTTTCTGCACAGTTACCATTTGTGCAGTTAATGTTATTTTAAACTATTTATGCCCTTAATTATACAGTGAAATCGATGGTTTAGATTATATTAGAACCTATTAAGTATCCATGATAGTCTAAGAAAACAATTTGTTATATTTGAGAGATGGGAGTGCAGACGGAAGATCATGACCATACAGTTGACTTGTATTTTAATGTCTCTTTGGGGGGAACGGTGAGGATCTCTAAAGCAGCATTTGGTATTTTGTTCTGTCCAATCATAATATGAATCATTGAGAACACATATTAAAATCAACTGAGTGCTGATTTCGTAGGTGCTAATAAGTTCACAGTACAAAACTGATGAAAACCAAAGGCCCTGGAAAACTATACTTTGAGCCTAGAGGCGCTTAAAAATAATCACATTTTGGGGCGCCTGGGTAGCTCCGTCAGTTAAGTGTCCGACTTTGGCTCAGGTCACGATCTCACAGTTTGCGAGTTCAAGCCCCCGAGCTGGGCTCTCTGCTGTCAGCACAGAGCCCGCTTCGGATCATCGGTCCCCCCCATCTCTGTGCCCCTCCCCTGCTAACACTCTTTCAAAAATAAACATTAAAAAAAAAATCGTGTTTTCCCTTCCTTGCTGTTTTTTTAAAGAAGTATAAATGACCTTTTTCAGGGGAGGGTAAAAAAAAAAAGCAGATTTTTCTGATCATAGACCTTGCAGAGTACATTTTTAAGTGGTTTAAGAGGGAATTTTCTGTTGAGACTTCGTGTAATTTTTTTTTTTTTTTGGTGCAAGCACAGTCCTCTTGAGAATATTGTGATCTGCCTTTGTTTTCCCTTCTCTCCCCACCTCCCTCCCTGGGCCTCCCACCCCTTTAGGTGAGTGCAGAAATAGGTTGGATACATTGAGGAACGATCTTTGCAAGTGATTTTTTTTCCCCTCTATTTTAGCTGCTGATGCAAAAGAGAAACAGTTTTGGGTGACTCAGCTTCGAGCCTGTGCCAAATACCACATGGAAACCAGTTCTAAGGTAAGTAACCAGGGGGAAGCAGGGAGGCATTGGAGTAATTTGGATAGCTCCCCTTCAGCCCAATTATCTGTTTCTTTTCACGTTACCCACCGCAAGGAATTCATACTTGTCTTGCCGCATTTAAATGGAAAGCCAAGAGAGGGAAGTAGCAGGATTAAGTTTGGAGGTAGAAGGAAGAGGCCGACAGACCCCTCACTGGAACTGATTCCGGAAGGATCCTTCGGTTGCTTTGCATTCTGTCCGTGTAGGCAGCCGTTAATTGGGCTGTTGAGAAGCTCGAGTGGATAATTTCAGCGTGGAGGCAGCGCAGTCAGATTTACTGTTCACGAGGACTCGTTGTTGTCACTGATCCTTAAAACCTAGACCCCAAATTGAGTGAGTATTCTGCAAGGAGCTTCTAAGTACAAAAATGTTCTCGGGTAATTTGGCATGCAAGCGTGAATTCTTTTCTCCGCCGGATTCTGTAGGAGATGTTGGATCACAGAGGTGGGAGATAGGAGGTCGGCATTTTCAGAGGTTATTCGGAGGATTTCAGTAGAAATCATTAGAATACAGTAAATGATTGCAAGATAAGTTTATTGAGGGCAATATTTGTTAAAGTCAGTGCTCAAAAAATTTTTTTAATGTTTATTTTTGGGAGAAAGACAGGGAGTGAGCAGGGGAGGGGCAGAGAGAGAGAGGGAGACACAGAATGTGAAACAGGCTCCAGGCTCTGAGTTGTCAGCACAGAGCCCGACGCAGGGCTCCAGCTCACGAACAGTGAGATCATGACCTGAGCTGAAGCCGGATGCTCGACTGGCTGAGCCACCCAGGCGCCCCAGGACTCTCCCCTTTTTCTATCATTAATTCAAACTTAGGTACCCAACTGCAGTTTTTTTCCCACATTCCACACATCCGTTAGATGCCCAAGCGAAACGCCTGATGATTCTAATCCTATGGTTCTAGGTTGTATGCTGTCCTGCCCAGGGCTGCCAGAAGTGTCTCGCTTCCGTTAAACCTCCCTGTTCTGCCTCCAAGTACACCCTGAAATTATTTCTTCACCATGATTTTGTTCCTTGTTCCTTTTTCTTTTCTTTTAAGAGACCTCTTTTCCTTGACTGGCTTCCTGCAGACTCGCTCACCATTCTTGACTTCCCCCAAGCAGCATCCAGGTTCCCATAGGTAGGGCCCTACTTCTAAAACTTTTTTGTTTTTTTTTTTCCCTCTCTGGCTTGTTTTATTTTCCAGGAATTCTGGTAGGAGTTCTGGATGTTTCATCAGTGTTTTATAAACGCCTAGGTAGTTTAAAAGTGTTTTTATGTGTGTCTTTTTACTTTTTTATAAAGCAGAACAGAAGAGCATAAAATAAAAAGAAACCTCTCCTTCTGTTGCCACGTATGCTCATTAGAGATCATCACCTTTAACGTCATTCACGTAGATTTATGTGTGTACGTGTATCTGTATTTTTTTACATAGATGGGATTATATCATGCATACAGTTTCTCCCTTTTTGGCTTTTTTTAATACATTTTGGAGATCTTATTAGACCTATGGGGATGTAGTGCAGTCTTAGGATGGACGTTCTAAGCCATGGGTGTCCGTGCCGTAAGTCCTCCACTGATGAACATTTGGGTTGTTCTACATAATGCCGCAATAAACATCTTTAGCTGTGGGTGGATTTAGCATATTTGTCCTTGGCCTGTCATTCGTATTCTAGATCTTTTCTCCCAGTAGGTCCCCTGTATCTGACTTCGAATACATTTTTTACTCTGAGGAATATTTAATTTTTGTGGTCAGATTCATGAATATTTTCATTTTTGGCTTTTGGTTCTATACCATGCTTAGAAAAGGCTTCTTTGTTCTAAAACTATGAAAACAGGGGCACCAGGGTGGATCAGTCGGTTAAGCATCCGACTCTTGATTCAGACTTAGATCACGATCTCACAGTTGGGTGAGTTCAGGCTCCGCAATTGGCTCTGCACTGGTGGTGTAGACTCTACTTGGGATTCTTTCTCTCTCTCAAATTACATAAATAAACATAAAATAGGGGCATCTGGGTGGTCCAGTTTGTTACGTGTCTGACTTTGACTCAGGTCATGATCTCTCAGTTCATGGGTTCATGGGTTTGAGCCCCGTGTCGGGCTTTGTGCTGAGGTTTGGAGCCTGGAACCTGCCTCAGATTCTGTGTCTCCCTCTCTCTCTGCCCCTCTCTGACTCCTGTTCTGTCTCTCTCTTCTCTCAAAAAAATAAATATTAAAAAAATTAAAAAAAAATAAAATAAATGCAAACATTCTTCATTGTTTTCTTCCAGTGAATTTATAGTTAAATTATCATGTTTAAATCATTCATTTATCTGGGATTTCTTTTGGATGTAATAATTGAGGTAGGGAAGAGGTGCCTGGGTGGCTCAGTTGGTTAAGCATCCGACTTCAGCTCAGGTCATGATCTCACGTTTGTGGGTTCGAGCCCCGCGTCAGACTCTGTGCTGACAGCTCGAAGCCTGGAGCCCTGCTTTGGATTCTGTGTCTGCCCCTCCCCTGCTCATGCTCTGTCTCTCTCTGTCTCTCAATAATAAATGTTAAAAAAAATAATTGAGGTAGGGAAACCAACACTAAGTGCATTGATGTTTTGATGAATCACTGGAGACAAGGAAAGGTGAAGACCTCTTAATGGTAGTAAGAAATAGGAAGAGAATTTGAAGATTCTCTGAAGGAGAATTTGATTTACTGATATATTCTCTAGGTAGTTTCAAGAATACAGATTAACTTGTTAGTATAGAAACCAAATAAATAATAATTTAGGTGGTAGGGCCTGTAGGGTTTCCTGAGACGGAAGTTGAGATTGGTAACCCTCACTTATGTATAGGATAGCTAGGGAATGATAATTTTTAAGTTGTGAACAGACCTGGTTGGTCAGAGGCATTCTGAAGTCCAAGAGGCTGCTTAGGCAGAAGTTAGTAGTGAAAATGAAGTTAGGCTTAATGTAACAGTAAACTTGATGTTCAGTTAACTGTGGGACGGCTACTTTATATCGTAGGATTATTAGGAATATATGCTAAAGAAGCCTCTCGTCACTCTGTCCTTCTTTCTTCACTCTCAGCAGGTCAGATCCATCCCCAGTAGACTATAGAGAATATTCTTCCTATTACTTCTTGGAATTTTGCCTTTTAAACACTTTTTATCTGTTGAATGTTTATTTTTGAGAGCATGTGCAAGTGAGGGTTGGGTAGAGACTGGAAACCGAGGATCAGAAGCGGGCCGTGTGCTGATGCCTGATGTGGGGCTCGAACATATGAGCCACGAGATCATGACCTGAGCTAAAGTCAGACACTTCACCGACTGAGCCACCCAGGCGCCCCTAAAAACTGTATTTAAAATCAAGTGTTCCCTACATCCATCCCAATGTTTATAGCAGCATTATCAACAATAGCCGAAGTATGGAAAGAGCCCAAATGTCCATTGACTGATGAATGGATAAAGAGTGTGTGTGTGTGTGTGTGTGTGTACACACATATACACATACACAGTGAAAGATTACTCGGCGATCAAAAAGAATGCAGTCTTGCCATTTGCAACAGCGTGGATGGAACTAGAGCGTAGTATGCTAAGCGAAATAAGTCAGTCGGAGAAAGACAAATTCATGATTTCACTCCTATGTGGAATTTAAGAAACACAACAGAGGAACATAGGAGAAGGGAAGCAAAAATAAGATAAAAAGAGAGAGGGAGGCAAACCATAAGAGACTAAAACACAGGGAACAGACTGGAGGTGCCGGCAGGGTATTGGGTGGGGGTGTGTGGGGCTAAATGGGTGGGCATTAAAGAAGATACTTGTTGGGATGAGCACTGGGTATCATGTAAGTGATGAATCACTAAATTCTATTCCCGAAGTCATTACTACACCGTATGTTAACTAACTTGGATTTAAAGAAATAACCTAATTAAAAAAAATAAAATCGTGTTCCCTGGAGCAAGTACGAGGCAGATGGAGCAGTGCGATCATTCAGGCTCCCCTCCATGAGAACTCAGGATAACCGTGTTCATAGAGCCTGCAGAGGGCTTCGCAGAGGACCCGTCCAGCTGCTCTTGAAACCCAGGCCTGTCTCAGACCATCCCCCAGTCCAGAAGTGAAGTGGGAAAGACCATTCCCCAATGTGCCTAAGGTCAGCTTTATTCAATATAAAAGACTGCCTTTTATCCAGAAATTACATTGCTTTGCTTTTTGAGGATTAAAAAAATCTTTTGATTGTAGAAGATAGAGTATTTATCGACTCCTTGATTGCCTTTTTTAAAAAAATTAGCTTTCTGAGGTATAATTTACATAAAGTGAAATTTACCCCTTTTAAGTGTAAAGTTTATTTTTTGACAGATGCATGCGGTCATGTAACTGTCACCACAATTAACATTCTACTGCCTCCCAAAAGTTCCCTCCTCACCCTGTTGTGGTCGATTCCTCCTTCCCTCAGCTCTAGGCAACCACCATCCATTTTCTCTGTATAGTTTTATTTTTTTCTAGAATGTTCTACTAACTGAATTATACAGCCTTTCACATCAGACTACTTTTGCTTCATGTAATGCTTCTGAATTTCATCCATGCTGGTGTGTCAGTAGTTGGTTCTTTTGAATTTGAGCTATTTTAGTGACTGGGGGGTACTTTTTGTTCTTACTATCTTCTTCAAAAATCAAAAGTGATTACCAATCCCCAAATTAATTTCTAAATTCTCAGGTTAGGGGCTCCTGGGTGGCTCAGTCAGTTAAGCGTCTGACTCTTGATTTTTGACTCAGGTCGTAGTCTCACGGTTCGGGAGATTGAACCCCAAATTGGGCTCTGTACTCAGTGTGGATTCTCTTGGGATTCTCTCTCTCTCTTTCTCCTTTCTCTGCCCTTTTCCCTCTCATGCACGTACACGAAAACTGTCTCTCTCTCTCTCTCTCTCTCTCTCAAAAAAAAAAAAAAAAGAAAGAAAGAAAATTGAAAAAAATATGCAGGTTAAAAATTTTCTAAATCTATTCCCAGATTTAAAAAAGAAGTATTAGTTTTTGAAATCTAGTGCAGCCCCTGTGGTGTCACGGGGAGGCTCCAGCTGGGAGGGTTGTGGAGCCAAGGCTCCAGCTCAGGTCTTTGGTTTCCTGCTCTTACCTGACGCACGTCAGCCGGGGCTGCATGTCTCCCTCTGTGGATGGTACGGCTCCTTTTGCCAAAGACAGAAATGCCAAAGACAGATAATCTCCCTTTTCTTGGTGTCACATAGGTTCATCTTGTGGTCTCTAGTGTTGTTCGAGGTACAACTGCAAGGGTAGGAGGCAGGTCTGCCAAGAAGACTAGAACACTCACTTTCTCTGGAAACGCCAGCAACAAAGCAAAACCTCTGATTTTCGATGCAGTAGAAAAATTCAAGCAACTGAAAGCATTGATTGGAAAGTGTTAAGACAGAGCTGCAAGCAACTGTCCTCGTGAGAATTTACTTACATGCGAGACTTCGAAGTATTAAATATAGGAGTGAGTGTCTAGTTTTTATCACGTAGTCGGTGTTTGGAGACCCCTGGGACTGGGCACAATGGTGTTAGGGGTGCTGCGTAGCCCTGAGCTGAGGAAAGAAGCTGTCTGTTGACAGAAGTGATGATGACGATGATTATTATTACTACTACTATTATTATTATTTTAAATGTATTTTTGAGAGAGAGCCCAGAGGGGGAGGGGCAGAGAGAGAGAGAGAGGTAGACACAGAATCCAAAGCAGGCTCCGGGCTCTGAGCTGTCAGCACAGAGCTTGATGCAGGGCTGGAACCCATGAAGCATGAGCTCATGACCTGAGCTGAAGTTGGATGCTTAACTGACTGAGCCACCCAGGCGCCCCAGTAATGATGTTTAATACTTTCTATGTGAGTGACCATCACTCAGGGTCATGCTACTCTTCACTGTGGTCCTGTGAACTGGGTAATATTATCTCCATTTTTACAAATTAGAAAACTGAGGCCCATTGAACCTTGAGGATAGACTCAAAGTCACATGGCCATGAAGTGAGTGGAGGGGGACCAGAGCCAGAGTTGCTAAACACGCCCCCTCCCCCTCATCCTGGTTTCCTGCTAGGTGCTGATGGGAAGGTTCGACATGGTGTTCTCCTGCTGTGAACGCCACGTTTTATAACCCTGAGGGGACAGCTCTGAGTAGGACACCTATAATTTTATATACTCAAGGGAACCCTTCTCGAGCCTTTTAAATAGGTCTGATCCCAGAATTCTTCAGTAGTGTTGCTTGAAAGTGACATTGGCCTCTTGCACTAAATTTCATGCTGTAAGCTTCTAACGGTGAGCACTTTTCACACGTCCCCCTGAACTTTGAATGAACAGCGTCTTCCGGTTCACCATGCGCGTGTTTCTGCTCACAACATTCTGCTTTAGGAGAAATAAATACTGGGGAGTGCAGAGTGAGAGATCCTACGGTTTATTTAAAAGTTTATTGATTTTGAGAGAGAGGGAGAGAGAGTGTGAGTGGGATGGGACAGAGAGGGAGAGAGAATCCCGAGCAGGCTCCATGCTGTCAGTGCAGAGCCCAACGCAGAGCTCAGTCTCATGAACCATGAGATCATGATGGCCCAAACCGAAATCCGAAGTTGGATGCTTAGCCAACTGAGCCACCCAGGCGCCCTGAGTGGCCCTACATTTAAATCCTGCTCTAATTACGTGTTGAGCATACCTGTTCAGGTCACTTTTATATTCTCTGATCCTCTGTCCTCGAATCTGAAATGATGTCCTCTGTCTCCTGCAAAGACTCAATACAAGGCAGTGCGGGTGAAAGCCAGTTGCCCACACGAAGCAGTGCATGGAATTCGGGCTCAGTTGCTTGTGCTGATTTTTAGTAAGACGGCTACTGGGAAGTCCAGCATCTCGGCCGCCCTCAGCGCCTTGACACCATCCTCAAGGAAAACAAGTATGCTTTTTAATCCACTTGTGGTTATGTGTCTGTTTTCAGATAGACCCTGTTATTTGCAAATAGCCATATCTGAGAACTCAGCGTCATTCAAAATTAATGGAAGTCCATATTTGGGGACAGGGAGTTGGAGAAACTTATGAATAATGCTGTTTTCAAGTTACCTTTGGGGGCGCCTGGGTGGCTCAGTCAGTTGAGCATCTGACTTCGGCTCAGGTCATGATCTCCCGGTCCGTGAGTTCGAGACCCGTGTCGGGCTCTGTGCTGACGGCTCAGAGCCTGGAGCCTGCTTCGGATTCTGTGTCTCCCTCTCTGTCTGCCCTCCCCCACTCATGCTCTGTCTCTCTCTGTCTCAAAAATAAATAAATATTAAAAAAAAAAAAAGTCAAGTTACCTTTGACCTGTGGGATAATGAGGACAGTAGTCAAGTGATTAGAAATCATTTAAGGACATTAAGATTTTGAAGATTTTAGTTTTGTTGGCTTTTTTTTTTTTTTTTTAAGAGAGAGCAAGCATGCAAGCAGGGGAGGGGCAGAGGGAGAGAGAGGGTGCGAGAGAGAGAGAGAGAGAGAGAGAGAGAGAGAGAGAGAGGGAATCTCAGGCAGACTCCATGCCCAGCACAGAGCCCGATGGGGTGGGGGGAAAAGGGGGCTTGATCTCATGACCTCGAGATCATGACCTGAGCCAAAGTCAAGAGTTGGACGCTTAACCAACTGAGCCACCTGTGTATCCCATCACTGGCTTTTATTCTGAACCAATTGACAGAACTTCTAAGGCCTAAACTTGACAAAAACTGTTATTTTCAGTATTTCTTTGATTTATTTCTTTTTCCCCTCCCGCAGACCTGGAAGTTGGATTCACTTGGGGAGGGGTGACTTGTGTACTCAGTGAGGAGTTCACTAGTCTGCTCCGAGCATTAGTACCTTCTCTTCCGACTTTCAGCTCTAAAGGGTAACGTGTGGTAATAGTTACCGGTTTTTCAGCCCGTACGCGATGGTGAGGTGGGGCGTGGGGGTTCAGAAACATAACGGAGCTCACGGCTTCCGTGTTGGGCTCAGCCAGCCTCTTGCTGTCTGCCACCCCATCCCTGCCACAAACCTACTCTTGTTTCAAATTCACTGCTGACAACTTGTGAGGGGTTTTATCCCCCCCATAATGGAAGTAGTAGTATTTTTAAAAATCATGAATATCACCTATACTCAATAGAAAGCATTCAGAAGATAAAGTCTAGAGAAGGAAAATAATTGCCCCCAATCCCAGCCGCAGACCTCATCCCTGATACCATTTAGGTATCCTTCTTTATTTTTGTAAAAAAAAAAAGTTAAAATTAAAAAATATATATTTTTTGAGAGACAGAGGTAGAGTGTGAGTGGGGGAGGGACAGAGAGAGAGGGAGACAGAATCCGAAGCAGGCTCCAGGCTCTGAGCTGTCAGCATAGAATCCAACACGGGGCTCGAGCCCACAAACCAAGAGATTGTGACCTGAGCTGAAGTCGGACGCTCAACTGACTGAGCCACTCAGGAGCCCCTAAAAAATTTTTTTAATGTTTATTTTTGAGAGCAAGAGAAAACGCACTAGAGTGGAGGAAGGGCAGAGAGAGAGAGAGGGAGACACCAAATCTGTAGCAGGCTCCAGGCTCCAGGCTCCAGGCTGTCAGCACAGAGCCTGATATGTGGCTTTAACTCATGAACCACAAGATCATGACCTGAGCCAAAGTCGGAGGCTTCACCGACTGAGCCCCTCAGGCGCCTCTGGGTTTACATACTTCTAAACACTTTTTCATGTGGATAGAGATCACATGACCGCATTTGTAGGCCCCTCCTTCCCATCTGTTTCCTGGACATGCGCAGATACCACACAAATCTGTTTTCTGAGCAGCTTACCTGTCCGTGAGGATGGACTGTAAGACCAGGCTTTGGTCACAGGCCTGTTCTCTGTGTTGGGCGGTTTTATCTTTCAAAGGACCATGTGAGTGTATCGCCATTTCTCAGAGCATGTCTGGGATCAACACTGTGATTCACTTCCAGACGGCCGCTCGCCCTGCCGCCTTGGCCGCTTCTCATCCGTTGTTCCTTGCTCCGCCCTTGTTTCCTTCTAGATGGGAAGTTGGGGGAAAGAAAGGTACATCTTTCTTGGTGATTTACCCACTCAACAACACGGAAAGTGTACAAGTTTTTTCTAATCTTGGGGGGAAATTAGGTAAGGAAATGGCGAAATTTAAGGCATTCCAAGTAGTTAACACCACTCCTGTATTCAAGGTCCTTTCTCTGGGTGCTCAGGGTCCCGGGCCTGACTCCTTCATCGTACTTACTGCTTTGGGCGCCCGAGACCGCATTCCATCTGAATCCTCCCCTTGATCGTGTGTCCCCTGCGAGCAGACACCGACTACCACTTTCACTTAAGAAGACGGTAGGTCCCGGGGAATCCGTCTCTGTCGGACGTTTGAAGACACCGTGGTCAGATCAGAGTGGGTGTGCTTAGAGCGCCTTGCCTTTGTTAGGTAATTCTAAATTAAAATGCAGATTTGGTCATGGAGGAATAGGATTGTCGGGCACAGGGTTTTAAATTCATTATAAGTCTTAGGAGGTCTTGGACGAGCAACAAAAGCTGTTGAGTTTCAAGGAGTGTATATATAAATATTCATGCCAGAAGCTGCCCCAATCGTAAGTATTTTTTTTCTCCATCCTCTAGAAAGATAGCTGGCATACTAATTCACGTGAGCCTTTGTGGTGGTAGAGCACGGTGTCCTCCGTGGTGTCTGGGACGTGGACAGCCCCAAGGGTGGTGCTTGGTGATTTACCAACGCTGGTAGGACCTGCCCATGTTTACACAATGCGCAGCCTCCTTCTTGGCAGCTGATCCCCGTGAGGTAGTTCCCGACTCCTGTCCTCTGCTTTTGCCATGACGTCTGGTACTCCCCAGTGATGGAGAGGTTCCCTCGGGGTTTGCTGGGACATTGGATGATGGGAGAGGAGGTGGGAGAGTCCTAGCCTGGCCTGGCAGAGGCTGGCGCTGGGAAGAGCATTCTCTGTGGGCGCCTCGTGTCCTAAGGGCAGTGTGCTTCGTGACAGGAGGCCCTGCTGGTGACCCTGGTAGCTGGGTTGCCAGGTACAGAGAACCCCATCCTGGGGACATTCGGAGACCTCACCTGGGCAAGGTGTGGGAATGTGTAGAATACTACTCTGGGGATTAGAAGGCTTGTCGGTTGACCTCATCTGAGGGAGGCGTTGGGAATGTGTGGACTATTTCTGGGGGGGCTAGAAGTCTTGGCCGTTGAGGAGTGCTTTGGGAGAGGAATTCTGACTTGATGTTAAATCCTTGGCCCAGCGTGAAGAGCAGGCAGGTTCGGAACCATTGTTTCTCAGCACTCTGGGTTTCCGAAGGCGAAAGACTGTCACTTCCCTGCCTCTCTACTACCCTGGGGCGCGAGCCAGAGGGCTTTCGTATCTTGGTTAGGATGCATCACCGCAGGAAGCACCTGCTTGCTGAGACTAACCCAGTGACATCTGTAGACTCGGACACCACACGGCCACAAGGGACATCAGATGCCATCTAGTCCAGCATCCCAGCCCCGCCTCCTCTTACTGTTTGAACAAAAATGCTACCAAAATAATGAAATAATGAGGCCAATGGGTCAATTCTCCTGAAAAAAAAATTTTTTTTTTATTCACCTAGAGAAGGCACCGCTGGTGACTCACTAACCAAATGTTAAGAATCTTAGGGGTAATCTGACAAATGACGTTGGTACCTTTTTTATGACTAAACAAAGTTGGGACCTCTGAGAACAAGGTAGAATAACTCAGAAGTAATAGAACGATTAAAAAGTGGGAAGAGAGGGCACCTGGGTGGCTCAGCCAGTTACGCGTCAGACGCCGGGTTTCAGCTCAGGTCACCGTCTTGCCGTTTTGTTAGTTCAGGCCCCACGTCAGGTTCTGTGCTGGCGGCACAGAGCTTGCTTGGGATTCTCTGTCTCCCTCTCTCTCTTTGCCCCTCTCCACTAGCACGGTCTCTGTCTCTCTCAAAATAAATAAACTTAAAATTTTTTTTTTTAAAAGTGGGAAGAGATTCCAAACTTCCTTTGTACCACTTGTCTAAAGAACAGTAGATCTAATAGATAAGGACAAAAAGTAGCTTCTAAAACTGTGCTAAAATAGAGACCTGGCCACGTGAGCCTCTTTTTTTTTTTAAAGCTTTTTTTGTTGTTGTTTGTTCTGTTTAATTTATTTTTGAGAGGGGCAGAGTGTGAGCAGGGGAGGGGCAGAGAGAGGGAGACTCTCACGCAGGCTCTGCTGTCATTGCAGAGCCTGATGTGGGGCTCAAACTCACAAAACAGATCATGACCTGAACGAGTCAAGAGTCGGACTCGTAATGGACTGAGCCGCCTAGGTGCCGCCACATGAGACTCTGTAACTCTTTAAATTTAAATTATAGTTGACCCTTGGGGAACCTGTGTGCTTTAGTCCATTAAGCATCCAAATTTTGACCTCAGCTCAGGTCGTGAGTTTAAGCCTCGCATCCTGGACATGGAGCCTACTTAAAAAAAAATTACAAAAAAATAAAAAATAAAAGATTACAGTTGACCCTTGAACAACCAACGGCTGGGGTGCTGACCTCCCCGCTCCCCGGCACAGCCGAAAATGTGCTCATAGCTTGTGAGTCTCCCAGAACTTAACTACTAATCGCCTGCTTTTGACCAGAAGCCTTACCGATAACATGAGCAGTTGATTAACACGTACTTCGTATGTTTTGTGTGTTACATACTGCATTCTCACCATCAGGTAAGCTAGAGAAAAGAAAACGTTTAGAAAATCATAGGGCAAAATACACTTAAGGTCCCGTACCATATTTATCGGAAAAAAGTCCATGTAGAAATGGACCCCGGCACGATTCAAACCCGTGTTGTTCGAGGGTCAACTGTAATTGAAATTAAATTTTAAAATTCAGTTCCTCAGTTGGACTTAGCTACAGCTAAGTGTTCAGTAGCCACATTTGGCTGATGGCTGCCATATTGGACAACACGGATACAGAACCTTTCCATCATCGCAGAAAGTTCTGTTGGACAGTGCTGATGAAGCTTTAACGGTTACTTTATGGGTTCTGAGGAGGGAACTGACAAATGTCTAGCTTAATCTCTTGTGCTATGGACCTTTTTTGTTAAAATGGAAGAATGGTGTTCCCCCCTCTTAAAACCTCTGTCTTTCCCTTCCTCCTTCCCCACCGTGCTTCGTCCCAGCAGTTCCGGTCTGCTCCATGACTTTGGCATCAAATAACTTGATCGCTCACTTCTCCAGTCACGTCTGGGCGTCACGAACATCCACCTTCTTTGTTTGAAGACAGGAATTTGTGTTCTCTTGTGGGCAGATCTCTGCATGCTCTCCCGCCCCGGCGCCCCCTCCACTGTACCTGTTCCAGAACCTCTAGCACAAGCTTCTGTGAGGAGCGGAGGGGCGAGGGAAGGTTGCTGACGGTGCTGCTCCCTGGCTCAAACAACCTTCAACAGCAGCCTGCTTCCTGAGACAAAGTCCTGAACTTGCCTTGGCCTTGGATGCCCACCGTGTGTCAGGTGCAGTTTCTTCGCCTCCACCTCATGCGCTCACCGTTCTAGACGAGCAGGTCCCCAGAGTGCTGGGTCCTGGCCTGCTTCCTTTACTTCGTTCATGCTGTTTCCTCTGCTGGGATGTATCCCCCTCTGCTGGGATGTGTCCCCCTCTCCATTCTTCCTGTGGCCAATACCCATGTGCTTTTCAAGGCTGACGAGCTTCTGTGATGTCTTCCTGACCTGCCCGGTCAGAGGGGATCTTTTGTCTTCCGTGTTTCCTTTTAGACCATCCCTTCTCAAAAGAGTCTGTGTGTGTGTGAACGCATGCACGCGTCCTCGAGATTGACCGTGTGTTCTTAAGACCCAGGACTGCAGGGAAGTCGTAGCTGCGTCTTCCTACCTGCCCCTGTTACGACATGTGGTGGTGGAGATTAGTGTATTTTATTTACTTATTTTCTTACTTTAAATATTTTATTTAGTTCTTGAGAGAGAGAGCGTGAGTGGGGGAGGAGCAGAGGACGGAGGATCTGAAGCAGACTCTGTGCTGATTGGGCGACAGCAGCGAGCCCGATGTGGGGCTCAGACTCAAGAAGGGCGAGATCAGGACCTGAACCGAAGTCAGACGCTCAACCGACTCTGCCGCTCAGGCGCCCCCACTTAGTGCCTTTTAAATGTCAACCCTCTCTCCTCCTCCCTCACTCCTCCCCGTTTGCTTTAGCGGCAGTGGTAGGAGTGGTGGTGGCGGTAGTGTTGGATTTGGGTTCTTTAAAAAAAAAAATCAACTATGCCTAAGTTGTCCTATTTTCCTAAAATATTGTATTTTGCATTATATTGAACATTTAAGGATTCTTTCTTTTATGTAAGAGAGATGTTAGTAGTTGAAAATCAACCTGGAGGAACAGTCAGGCAAGATACCTCTCTTTCTTTTAAGAGGGAAGAAAATAACCATGACAAGGATCACATTTTTGGGAAAGAATAATCACCGGCATTCATCAGCACAGTTCTCTGTGGTGGGTACTGAGAACTTTTCTTGGATTTTCTTAGGTATTTCTCACCACAGCCCTATGAGGCAGCTACTACTCTTACCTTATTTTATAGGCAAGGACATGAAGGCGCAGGGACAATGAGTAGTATACCTATCCAAGGTCACACAGCTAGCAAGTGGATGCATTTGAGATCTAATTCACGTGCCATTAAACTTAACTTTGTTTAAAGCATACAATTCAGTGTTTTCTGGTACATTTCCAAAATTGTGTAACCGTCACTACTCTTTCATTCCAGAATATGTATCTCCCCCAAAAGAAAGCCTCTGTTCCTGTTAGCCCACCCACCCTCTCTCCCCAGCCCCTGGCAACTACTAACCACTGTCTCCAAGGATTTGCCTGTTCTGCACGTCTGTGTAAATGGAATCCTATACTGTGGCCTTTTGTGCCTGGCTTATTTCCCTTAGCATAGTGTTTTCAGGGTTCTCTCTGTAGCATGACTCAAGACTTCATTCCTTTTTTATGGCTGAATAGTATTCCATCGTATGGATGTGCCAGTTATTTGTTTTTTTGTTTTTTGTTTTTTTTTATTATGAGAGAGACAGAGACAGTGCCACTGGGGGAGGGGCAGAGAGGGAGACAGAGAATCTCAAGGAGGCTCCGCACTGCCAGTCCAGAGCCCTATGTAGGGTTCGAACCCACGAAACCATGAGATCATGACGTGAGCTGAATCCAAGAGTCGGATACTTAACCGACTGAGCCATCCAGGCGCCCCCGTGCCTGATTGTTCAATCCGTTCATTAATTGATACCCGGGCTGCTTTCACTTTTCGGCTATTGCAAATAATGCTCTGCTAACACTCATGTGCAAGTTTTTGCGTGAATATCTGTTCTCCACTCTTCTGGGTATATGCCTACGAGCAGAACTGTTGGGTCATGAGGTAACTCTACTTAACTTTTCGAGAAACAGCCAAACTGGTTTCCAAAGCCGCCGCACCATTTTACGTTCCCTCTGGCAGTGCGTGGAGGATTCTGATTTTAGGACATCTTTGTCAACACTTGATACTGTCTGTCATTTAGCTTATGGCCTTCCTACTGGGTATGAAGTGGGATTGCACTGTGGTTTCGAGGGCCGTTTCCTGAACGGCTAATGATGTTCAGCACCCCTTCATGTGCTTATTGGCCATATGTATATCTTCGGAGAATTGTCTGTTTATTTATTTATTTTTTTAAATTTTTAACGTTTATTTATTTTTGAGAGACATAGAGACAGAGTATGAGCAAGGGAAGGGCAGAGAGAGAGGGAGACACAGAATCCAAAGCAGGCTCCAGGCTCTGAGCCGTCAGCACAGAGCCTGGCGCGGGGCTTGAACTCACAGCCTGTGAGATCATGACCTGAGCCGAAGTCGGCCGCTCAACCAACTGAGCCACCCAGGCGCCCCGAGAATTGTCTGTTTAAATCCTTTGTCTTTTTTAAAAAATTTTTTAATGTGTATTTATTTTTGAGAGTGAGAGAGAGAGAAACAGAGTATGAGTAGCACAGGGGCAGAGAGAGGGAGACATAGAATCCGAAGCAGGCTCCAGGCTCCGAGCTGTCAGCACAGAGCCTGACGCGGGGCTCGAATCCACAAACGGTGAGATCATGACCTGAGCCGAAGTTGGATGCTTAACCAACTGAGCCACCCAGGCACCCCTTTTTATTTTTACTTTTTTTGAGGTGTTAAGAGTTCTTTATATGTTCTAGACACTAAACCCTCATCAGATACAGGACTTTCTAATATTTTCTCCCACTTTATGGCTTGTCTTCACTTTTCTCTTTTCCGATGTAAGTAAAAGTTTTTTAGAACAGATGGAGCATCTGGTGTTGTGGATGGAGTAAGGAATTTGGATTCAAAGGATTTGGTTTCTGGCTGCGTCTGGTATACTTACAAGCAATTAACTAGTCTTGTAATCTCAAGTTACCTCATCCATCTCAGCCTCAGTTTCCATGTCTATAAATTGGGTAAAATAATGGCATCCACCACACAGGGTAGTTTTTAAGATTAAACGACAGTAAGCACTTCATAGATATCAGCTTCTCTTTGTACCGTGAACTCATTCTGCTCTGTTTCTGCCGGGGAACTCTTGGAGAGCTAGGTTCCTCCAGAAGAGGGATCTTGTGGAGTGGCCAAGACCCTCCCCTAAAACCTAGTTGTAATGACTCTCCCCTGCAAAGGTTTGGCAGGCTACGCAGATGGTCGTCTTCCACGTATGTCAGAAAGCTCTGCTGTAATCCATACTTAACCAGCCTGGCGTTGTTCACATTGTGTGGTCTCGTGAGTGGCTCTGATCTCCCGTTCTGTGAGGCTGTGGGATGGACAGTTTTGGGTTCAAAACCAGCCCTGTAGTGCCACTGGGAGCAAGGCTGTCTCCGCGTCTATCTATGAACATGGGCAACAGTCACCATTGTTAGGAAGACAGAGTTATGGGGAGAATTGAGTGAGATCACATCTCTTGTAGTCATACCATAGAGCCAGATGCTGAGTTAGGGTCCATAGGAGGGGTTGACGGGGTGTGGAGGGAGAACACTGCCAAGTTGGCCCTCATAAAGTGGTTGTCCTTGGGAGTGGCTAGTACCAGACTGCCCAAGACTGGAAATGCACAGCTTGTATTTCTGATAAATGAGTCTCTAAAATACCCAGAAGAAAAAAACTTAAAACAACGTAAACAACCAAACATTAAAATTGATGAAAAGTTAAAACACACACACAAACACAAAAGAGTGGGTGGGTTGGGGAAAGTGCATCATTGCAGAACTAATCACTCAAACCAAAAACACAGGAGAGAGCTACACACACACACACACACACACACACACACACACACACACACACACACAAGCTCTCTTTCTGTCATACACACATACATACTCATGCTCCTACACATGCTCTCTCGATCTTTTGGAAAGACCAGCAAGCTAGTAAGAGTGGTTGCCCAGGTGAGGTGGCATTGGGGAAATAGGGTTGAAAGAAAGTAAAGATCCAGGTGGTGTACCCTTTTGATACTAGTTGAAATTTTCACATTGTGTTTTGATTCAATTACATATATAACCGATATAGTTACTCAAATGGTTAACATGTAAATTTCTAGAAACAAATTTGTCTTCATTTGGAGCCAAGGATATTTTGCTAAGTGCTCTGCTGTCTTCGGCCCCTTTCAAGTCGGTCCTTTTTAGCTGCGGGGAGAAGCTTTTCATGGGGTCGTCGCCGATAAATCCTTTTCTCATTATATTCCTTTCTTGAAAGTCTTAAAACCGAAGCCCTTGAAGATACTCAGTAATTCCGTATTCCTGCCAATTGAGATTAGGCTGCAATTCTTGTTGCTCACAATTGATTTTACTTGATGTGGGTTGAAGTATTTAAAGTTCAGGGCTCTTTGGGGCAAGCATTCCTTTCTCCCCTTTTATGTGAATTAAACAGAATTTAATGATGAACGTGGAGTCGCCTCTTCTTTAGCTGAAGTCTCCGGTGTTGGGGCAGTTGGCCGAGTAGTCGAGTCGCTCATGTCCTGGGTTCCGTGAGCAGAGATTTCCATCCGTAGATGACAGTGAGGTAGATGCTACTGGACATCGACCCCCTTATTGCTGCCTAGTAAAAACATTTTTAGAAATCGTAAGGTCTCAAAAAACAAACAGACCTCCTATAGCTTACTGTAGGATATACTAGCATGATTAAGTATTTTAGGACTATTTTATTATCTTAAATTGGGTAAGGAGCAAGTTGAACGGCATTTCCTATTGAGGCCTGGAGGTATAAAGTGTCCCAGGTTGAAATGCAAAGCGTCGTGGGGGTACTATCTGTTTTCCTAAGTAGCAGGTCTTTGGGGGAATAGAGCAGGTTGGGTTTAAGCTTGAAACTCTCAGTAACTAAAGTTGGACAAGCTCATCTGAAGGTTTACTCTTCCCTCCGCTCTACCGTCCCATTTTCTGCTGCTGGGCAGTTGCATTTTGTGTTCCATTAAGCTCACAGCCATTTTTCTTCGAGAATTTTTCACAGATAATTACCTCTTGGGTACTTAAAACTAAGTGTAAAACATCACCCTGCTAAACACACCATCGAATTAAGTAAATAAAACACAATTTAGGAATAGCTTTTATTAAAACGATAAAGTTTGGGGATTTTTTTTTATTGTCTTAATAAAGTGTAACAATTTCGCGTACTTTCTCAAGCATAATTTTAAAATTAGCCTGCCTTTCTTGCCCAAAAGGAAAGGCTTAGCGCTACCCAGGATGATGGTCTTGGGTCAAGGGGACCTGCAGATTCAAAAAAAAATAATTAGGAAAAAAAAAAGATGGAATTTTGATTCAGATTAACTGATTTATTCTACCATTTATTTGTAATTAAATAGGGCCTTGTTCCAGAATAAATAATTTAGTTGCTGTTTTCTGTCTAGAATGTTGGTGGACGATTTTATATAGATAGGCTTCTATGAGAAGTTTTAATTCAAGGCAGGGTAGGCAACTCTTAGTGTGAGGACATTTCTGCATTGATTTCATCGTAAGCAAGTATGAGGGAGCGCATCAAGGAACAGAGAATCCGGGCATGCGGTTGGGGTCACCTGTTCAGAGCGGGGGTGTCTGGTCCCTGATTTGCTGCCACTGGGAGAGAGGCTTAGAAGGGGGTCAGGTTGGAAGGAGTATTCACCAAATACTGGTAGCTTCTGTACCATGACGTTCTTGCATTAGAGATACGGCAGTGGGCCATGGAGAGTGGCCACATGGAACTTCTACTTCTGTGGGGCAGACGGTCCACAAACAGATATGTACCATGTCAGGTAGCACTAGGTTCCATGGAGAAAAATAAAGCAAGGTCAAAGATTAGAAAATGGGATTTTAAGATTATTTCTACTCAAGAATATATGCCATGTATACTGCATTCTTTAAAAATGGCAATATCCTAAAAGACCAAGAGGGCGGTGGAAATTTAATACTCTTGATTAAATGAGCCTGGAAACATGACAACCAGATGCTATATCGGACCCTAATCTGGTTATGATTTTTGTATCGATAAAACTGGAGTATGGGCAGTGGATTTGATAAAGGTGGTTCATAACTGTTAGGATCATGTAAGAAAACATCCTTGTTTTTAGGACAGACACACCGAAGTAGTTAATACTTAATGGGTAAAAAGGCTGTGATGTATGTTATCACATGATTTAGGAAAAAGATACATATATATACACACACACATATATATATAATAATACTTATGTGTGTGTACATATAGAGGGGGAAGAGAGAGAAGAAAGGGTACAAATGACAAAACAAATGGGTAAAATGTTAACAATTGGCAAAATGCTTTAAAGGGCATGTAGGTTATCATCATCTTCTTCTTTTTAAACTTTCTGTAAATTTTAAATTATTTCCAGATAAAAGTTTTTAGAAATTATGCGTGTAGGGGCGCCTGGGTGGCTCAGTCGGTTAAGCGTCCGACTTCGGCTCAGGTCATGATCTCACAGTTTGTGAGTTCGAGCCCCGCCTCGGGCTCTGTGCTGACAGCTCAGAGCCTGGAGCATCTTTCAGATTCTGTGTCTCCCTCTCTCTCTGCCCCTTCCCTGCTCACGCTCTGTCTCTCTCTCAATAATAAATTAAAATGTTAAAAAAAAGTTAAAAAAAAGAAATTATGCGTGTAGCCTAATGCTTTTCAGAACAAGATCTTGTTTTTTATTTTATTATTATTTTTTTCAAATGTCCAGTTTTGAGAGCGAGAGGGAGACAGAGGATCTGAAGCAGACTTTGTGCTGTCAGCTCAGAGCCTGGCGCTGGGCTCGAACTCACAAACCACAGCACCATGACCCTAGCCAAAGTCAGATGCCCAACCAACTGAGCTGAGCTGCCTGGGCACCCTAAGATCTTGTTTTGTTTTTTTTTAAAGCCTATACTCCTTGGGAGAAATTTCCTATAAGTCATTTACATAGGATAAAATGTAAGGAAAGCAGTCATTCAGTTGTTATTATCTATTTGAGATTAACCACCAAAAAACTCTGTGGTTTTTCTGAGCGTTAAAGAGAATTTGGCTAAAGGAAGTATTATAGGGTCACTGCAGTCAGGCTGGAATATTAGACCTTGGGAAGTAGGGAAGACGGTGTGTCATGGAAGACGGGGCTTTGGGAAGGAAGGTTGGGGCAAGCCAGTGATAAGTTAGCACCGGGTTGAAGGTTGGCTTTTATGGTTGGGTAACCTCTATAGCCCATGTGTGTGCTGTCTTTGGAATTTATCTTTTTTTAAAAAGCAATTTTATTGAGATGTAATTCACATATCATGGAAGAAGGTTGTGAATGACGAAGAGTTATATATAAATATAATGTTTAAATTATGCCAGTAGCTATCCAAAGTGATCAAAATGCTAGGTACAGTAGTAAGTACTTTCCTAGACATTATTTCATTTAATCTTTACAGGAGTCTTATAAGATACAGTTTAGTAAATAGAAAATGAGAATAACAAAAGTCCGAGAGGTTATGAGGAACTACCTTAGATCACGTACCCAGTGAGGGGCTGAATTTCGAACTCCAGGTCTCTGAATCTCTGAGGCCACTGGACTGGGCTGCCTTCCATGTCTGCGACCCCTGATAGAGGGACCGTGTAGGCTGAGCGAGCAGACTCTGTGTCTCTGGTACCTTAGAACAGCACATGGGGCACTTTCTGAAATTTGCAAGAGGTAAATTGATACTTTTCAGCTCAAAGAAGATTTTGTAAATAATAGATCTTTAGTATGTGATATAGGAAATGAAAATACTTGGGAAGTTGGAGTGTTTTGGGGTTAATGTCAGTAAGGACAGTTCTGGGATGGATAAACTGCCCAATTTATTCACCCTCTCTACTCGTCTACCTGCCCCACCTGCGCTGTGTTCTCTCCCGCCTCACCCCGCCTCACCCCCCTGAGCTGTGTTCTCAAGCTGGCTGTCTGACCACCACCAGCAATGTTTTGATTCTGCCAGGCACCAACATCCCCACCCTCTCTTGCTATAAATTTAGTGGTTCTATTTTCCTACTCCCCACTTCACCCCCATCATCTTCTGCTCTTAGCTGATTTTATAGCCCTCCACAGACTCCTTGACACCCACTCTTGACAGTCTAGAGAAGTTATCAAGAAGCCCCTTTGGGGTTAGGATACAGGGACCTTTTCAGTGGAACCCTGAGTTCCTCAGTAGGTTGGCACTGCCTCCGGGAATCTTCCTTCCCCCAGTATCCTCCGCGGCCAGCTCAGCAGACGGCAAGGTTGCTGACGCCTGAGACCTGTATTTAGGAGAGCTACTTTTCATTCATCTACTTGACAGCTTATCTTATTGATCTTTTGGTCCTCCTTAAGCCCTGCTCCTTGGCAGATCTGCATACCTCTTTGGATTCCAAAGCTTTTGTACCCTCGACAGTGAACATTTAGAACCTGTGCGGTGCACGGTACTTGGTGCACCCTCCTCTCCAGCTTTTGTAGCAGAGAAGCTTGAAGTTCCCGAGTATACTTACCACGAGGTGTTGTGAAACACACAGGAAGCTCCTTTCGTCCCATGGAGATAGCTCACATGCCACAGAAGCACGTTCTTCTCTCATACGGTAGATGGTGCACTGTAGTTGCTAAGTGCCTTCAGCACATGTCACCTGACACCCAGCTTTCTCAACCTTGGCATTGTTGACATTTTTGGCGGGGTCCTTCTTCGTTATGAGGAGCTGTTCTGATCGACTAGGGTGTTCAGCATCCCTGGCCTGTACCCACCCAACGGTAATCCCCCCACCATCAATTGTGACAACGAGAAATGTCTCCGGAATTGCCAGATGCTTCCTGGTAGGCACAAAAACCACCCCTCATTGAGGACAGCCGCCTCCTGGGATTCTTACAACCGTCCTGTCGGGTAGGTATTCTCCTCATCTTGCAGACGAGGGAACTGAGGCTCAGAAAGCTTCCGGGGCTGCCTGGCCAGGACATGACAGGAGTGAGACTCGGAACCATCGCCGTGAGTTTGGTTCTTCATGGGACGCCCTTCTGCACCTCAGCGCTGGGGAGTTGTGGCTCGGCGTGTGGGGAGAGGCAGGGACAGTGGCGTTGTGTTGCAGCTGAACGTTTGCTCTGGGGAAAGGGCCTGCTCTCTTGCCAGGGGAGAGGCGGCCCATCCATCACGTCTCTGAGACTCCCGGCCGCTCCCCCGATGAGGGCTGCAGAGCAGAAGGCAGAGAGGTTTCCGCAGCGAAGCCGAGAATGCGCCGGCGGCCCGGCTCCCCTAGACCAGCCCCGGAATGAAGAGAACCCCCACCCTGGCAGCCTTGCGTGCCCGTCGCAAGGATTCTGCCCAAAGCCCAGAAGAGCCGGGCGGCGCCTCTGGCCCCCGTTCCTGCTGAAGAGGCGAATCCTGGATCTGCGAAGGTTTCCTTTGCCCTCCGGCTCGCCGCTGCGCCCACAGAGCGGAGGAGACACCGGAGGCAGGGAACGTCGGCTCCAGGCCCCACCGCCCGTGGGAGCCGCGCCCTCCCGGCCGCCCCCCTCCGCATGGGGTGCCGCCAGTCGGCCGCGGCGAGGACCCGGGGCGGCGGCGCCTCCTGCTGGCCGCCGCTGCGGGGTGTGGACGGGGGCTCCGGCCGGCCGCCGCACCCCTGGTCGGCGCAGGTACACGGGGTCCGGGGACCGGGGTTGGCGGGAGCGAAGGGGCGCCTTCACTCCCGGCCTCCTCGGAGAAGGAGCCCTTCTCCCTCGGGACGGGGTCCGCGTGGGCCCGCGGGGCTTCCCGGATTCCCGCGTGTGGCGAGGCCGCGGCTCCTCTTTCCGGCGGTGGGACGCGTAGTGCGCACCGGCCGGGCTCGAGGGGGCGTCTCTTTAAAATCTGCTCTTCGAAATGCAAAGGAACCTGCTAGAGGTGGTCGACTTTTGAAATAACAACAAAAAAATCCCTGTATTTTCTCTTAGGAGTTTTTTTGGTGTTTTTGTTTTGTTGTTTTTGTTTTTTTCTGCCGCGCAGACCTCATCTGACTGCTTTGAATTGCTGGCTTTTGAGCCTGTCTGTCCTCATCGTGGTATCCGTGCTTCTTCTCCTTGTCTCAGATATCAGATAATATGTAGGCACCTGGCACAGGTGGGTCCGGGGCTGCACAGTCAGGGCCCGAAGGCCGGAAACTTGAGTATTCTTGTGGTTCTACCACTGACCTTGACGTTTCTGCCTTTCTTATTACCTCTGGTGCTTCCTGAATATTCAGCAGGTGGAACCTTTCTTCTCTTGTGTTTCATGGAGATCTTGCGAGATAAGTACATTCTTTTAGTGAGGCTTAACTAAAGTCGTTATTAATACCATAATTCTATGCGACCAAGGATGATGTAATTGCCAGCCTTTGGCGCTAAGGGTGCGGTGACCCCTATGGGCTGGGGGGCACTCTCCCGCTGATCTCTGTGTGCCCTGTGGTCTGTGCGCTGCCGAAGCAAGCACTGGGTGCTTCGGTGGGAAGAGGAGGGAGAAACTTTCTCTTTCACACTCATTTTAATTTGGTAGAATTTCTCTTTGCCTGTTTTTTATTTTTATTTTTATTTTAAACCTGTTGGACACTCTTTGCTGCCCCCTTGCTCTCTGCCCATCCATTCCCCAGAGGAACCATTGCAGGCACGTATGTGTGTGCGTTGTGTTCGACAAGAGAGGGAAAAGGGCCATATTTTATAAGTTGTCTTGTGATTTGTTTTTATTTTCTGTGTGTGTGTGTGTGTGTGTGTGTGTTTTGTATTTTGTTTTGTTGTATTTTTCACATAATACTCTTGGTAGTCTTTCATGCCAGTCTGCGTCGTGTGTGTGTGTGTGTGTGTGTGTGAGTGATTCTGTCATTAAAAAAAAAAATCAGCTGCGTGGTATTTAATGGAATGCATGTGTCAAAATCCTCTTAACAGTCTCTCTTTTTTTAAAATTTTTTCTAACGTTTATTTATTTTTGAGAGACATAGAGACAGAGTATGAGCAGGGGAAGGGCAGAGGGAGAGAGGGAGCTACAGAATCCGAAGCAGGCTCCAGGCTCCGAGCTGTCAGCACAGAGCCCGACGAGGGGCTTGAACTCACAGACCGCGAGATCACGACCTGAGCTGAAGTTGGCCGCTCAACCGACTGAGCCACCCAGGCGCCCCTTAAGTCTCTTGATGGGCTTTTTGGGGAACATAATAGGCCCTTGTTAAAGATAAAGTCCTTGTTAAGGTGTGACGTGGTAAGGCCAGTAAGATCTAGAAATTAGAGCAGCTTCTGAGTCCTGGCTCTGTGTGCTTTAGAGTTAACTGCTCAGCGTCTCTGGGTTTCAGTTTCTTATTAAAAAGGGGGATTTGGCCTAGAAGATCTTCTAAGATCCTACCCAGCTTTATTGAAAATTTTTTTTCATGTTTATTTTTTAAATTTTTTTAACGTTCATTTATTTTTGAGAGACATAGAGACAGAGCATGAGCAGGGGAAGGGCAGAGAGAGAGAGGGAGACACATATTTTTGAGAGAGAGAGAGAGAGACAGGATGAGAGTATGGAAGGGGCAGAGAGAGAGGGAGACACAGAATCCTAAGCAGTCTCCAGGCTCTGAGCTGTCAGCACAGAGCCTGACGCGGGGCTCGAACTCACAGACCGCGAGATCATGACCTGAGCCGAAGTCGGCCGCTCAACCGACTGAGCCACCCAGGTGCCCCAGATCCTACCCAACTTTAAATGTTATGAATTCATCTGGAGGGGCACCCGCGTGGCTCAGTCAGTTAAGCGTCCAACTTCGGCTCAGGTCATGATCTCACAGTTCCTGAATTCGAGCCCTGCATCAGGCTTGCTGCTGTCATTGCAGAATCCCCTTCAGATCCTTTGTCCCCCTCTCTCTGTGCCCCTCCCCCTCTTGCACTCTCTCAACAATAAATAAAACATTAAAAACCAAAACACAACATTTTTAACAAAACGTTAAAAAAAAATTCATCTGGAGCTCTGTGCTATGGTAATCTGCTGTGTAACAAACATCCCACAACTTCATGTCCTCAAATGCCAACCATTTATTTAACTTACAGTTATGCTGGGCATTTCTTCTGGTCTCATTTGGGCTCAAATGATCTCATTTAGTCTGCTTGCGTGTCTGCCCAGTGGGTTGGGCTTGGTATTCCTAGGTGGCCTCCCTCACATGTTGGGCGGTTGGTTGGCTGGACAACTGAGAGGCGGGCAGTGCCAAGGAGCTACACGTTCCTCCTGTAGCAGAATAACCTGGGTCGTGCACCTGTGGCTGGACGGGCTTCCAAATGTAGCAAGAACACAAGATGCAAGACCTCTTGAAGCCTAGGTTTGGAATGACCCAGTGCCCCTTCCAGTGCATTCTATAGGTGAGCAAATCACAGGGCCAAGCAGATTTAGGACATAGGGAGATAGACCCCACCTCTCGATGGGAGGAACTGCAAAGTATAGTAGTCATTTTTATAGGCTAGTGTATCCTACAGATGGAGCCTTTGAGTAACAGTGAAAGACTGTAGGAAAGATGAGGAAGAAATGGCCAGAAACTGAACTCGATTTCAAGAACATTGCCCAGTCGATGATAAGTGCCCTTGGTCAAAAAACCAAGAAGAAAACAAAAAACCACTCCTTGGACCAGCATTACGTATATGCTACGTTGCCCAACACCAGGGCCATGAAGACAAATTCCACATGGCCACTGCTCTGAGGCTGTTTTGTGTGCAAGCTGGTAGGTAAACCAATAAACCATAATAAAAAACAAGTGTTTTCTAATTGAAATGTAAACCGCAAACCCGTGCTCTACAGTCCCAAAGGAGGGACCCGCCCATTGTATCTGGAAGGCCGGAGAGGATTTTGGTGAGCTGATTGTAGTCGGATACAGTTACGGGAGTTGGCTTTTTCTGAGCAAAAGAAGGCCTGAGTGGGCATGGGAAGAGGTTTGCAACTCAGCACAAATGAAGGTTCCGGGCCCTGGAAAGACCAAAGGACTCGTGCTCAGGAGAGGCAAGGGGTCAGGAAGGCCCGAGTTTAGGAAGCAGAGAGAATAGGCATCATAAATGTGACTGGAAATTGTGACGGGGCCATGCCCCCACAACGCCTTTATCGTCACTGAGAGTCATGGAGCCAGACAAGCTTAAGAGTTCTTTTAACGTCTTCTGCATTGGCAAAAGTGAACCCATTCAATCTTTCCACTGAGTTTGCCCTTGAATGTTCCGGAAGACAAGAAGGCAGAGTATTTGTTTTTCCCTTCCGTCATTTCTGAGGCATTTTTTGAGTCTCGTACCTGTATATCGTACAGCAAACATGTTCTAAGGAGGGAAGATTTACTTTTTATTCAGCCTCGGCTGCTTCCAAGATGAGTTTGAGGTACCTGAGAGTAGCCACGGAAGCCTGAGGAGGAGGAATGTTGCCATGCTGTTATAGACGCAAAATTTGCTCTTTGTCTCAAGTGGTCTATAGACATTCCGAAGAGACTGCCGTGGTGGAAGCTGTTGATGGCTCAGTAGCCACTCCTTCTCTGTTACTTCCCCTGCCCCTCGACTCCTAATATATTCCACAGCTGATGGTCCCAGGCCTCAGAATGCATTGTGCTTGGTCTGAGCTCCTCATGACTAAGCAGTTGCCTGTTAGCCGGGGACTCACTCAGCAGCCCCTCCTGCAGGCGGGGATGGCCATGACACCCAGTTCTGACCAATTGGTCATAAAGAGGAGGCTGCCAGGGGTTAAGAGGAGAATATTTTCATTCTGGTGAAAGGACAACACTATAAAAGGAGAAAGGCCCTTGGTCTCCTTTCCCTTTCTTCCTACTCTGGATACTGATCTGGGATGACAAGGATCTGGAGCTGTGGTGGCCATCTTGTCACCATGAAGGGTTGGGCCTTTGGGCCAAAGCCACTACACAGAGGGCAATTGAGCAGAAGAGTGGGAAGAACCATCAGACTGACTCTGGGACCGCCCACTTCTGGACTAACTGCTAAGTGATAAAAAATTAGGTCACTGTCATTCACTCTCCTGTTACTTACCACATAGAGCTCTCCTAGCTGATAAACTGTATCGCAGTCAGGGATTTGGTTAAGTAAAGAAGAAAAATAAAGTGTACTTTTCATCCTTTTCCATTTTTATTTGTGGGGCAATAATATAGACCATTTTGCCGTGCTTTTAGATGGCGTGACATTCCTGGCTCTTGGTTAGAAATGCTTTTCACCGGTTTCTGGCAAAATTTGCATTAAGTATGTGTGAATCCTGAAACTGGGCAGAGAGGCGATAGCAAGGTGCAGGCACGTGGGAGGCAGGCATCACTCCCTTTTATTTTGGAGCAAAAGCACAATTAAGAGGATGGGCTTTGGTATGGGAACCAGTTATTCTTTAAAATGGAGGCTGCTTTTTGTTTTAAACACAGGAGTTTGGGAATGGTAGAGCATGCATTTTCAAAAGAACCGAAGAGGGGCGCTTGGGTGGCTCAGTCGGTTAAGCGTTGGGACTTTGGCTCAGGTTGTGATCTCACCATTCATGAGTTCCAGCCCCCATCAGGCTCTTTGCGATCAGCACAGAGCCTGCTTGGGATTCTCTTTCTCCCTCTCTCTTTCTCAGCCCCTCCTTGACTCGTGCTTTCTCTCTCAAAATAAATAAACTTTAAGACAAAAATAAGAACTGAAGCGAAAGGTCACTGGGTGGAATTGGAACCAGGGTAGTGGAACTTCTGTTCTTCACGTTCGAAATAAGAATTCTGTGTTTTTAACCATGACTTTTCGTACCTGCTGTGTGTCCGTATTGGAACAAGGTGTTGGGGTGGGGATGGGGATATGACATTTTTGCAGGAAGAGCAAATAGCCATAGCAGAAGAGCCAGTGAAACGTGCCCGTGGTGGGGAGGTGGGGCAGTTCAGCGAAAGGTAAGACCAAGGGTCACAGACCTGCAGGAAAACATAACACAGAGGATCACGCCAAAGTAGATAGAACCACACCACACCGTGCTCCAGACCCAACAGGCAAACATCACCTTTACGGCAGGTGTCATGGGATATAAATTCTGATTCTGAATAATCTCCTATAGCACAAACTCTAACGCCTGTTCGGCTTGGGGTGAGGAGCAGCCTTTCTGGTATCCTCTGGTCTCATTTCCGGGTAGGTTCACCCAATAGGAGGGGTGAGTGGAGGCCACGTGAGCAGGACGAGGGAGCAGCTGGCATGTGGCACAGCTTTGGGTGAGCGGTGGCCACGCTTCCTGGGTGGGGTGTCCGTCCTCTGGTCGGCTCCATCCTTCACCGCCAGGGATCCGCACCCGTCCCTACGGCATGTCTAGCTCTTGCAGGTGGCCTGCACCTTCTGGATTCTTCTTCCATGGCTGGATTCCGGGTTCTTCTTTCATGGCTCTTCCCATTATTCTGGATTCTTCTTCCATGGCTGGATTCTGGATTCTTCTTCCATGGCTCTTCCCAGATTCTTCTTCCATGGCTGGATTCTGGATTCTTCTTCCATGGCTGGATTCTGGGTTCTTCTTCCATGGCTCTTCCCATTATTCTGGATTCTTCTTCCATGGTTGGATTCCACATTCTTCTTCTTCCATGGCTGGATTCCGGATTCTTCCATGGTTCTTCCCATTATTCTGGATTCTTCTTCCATGGCTCTTCCCATTATTTCTGCTGCCCTTGGGGTTGTAATTGTTCCATGATGTCACTGATGGCTAGGTTGCCTCACCTTCCCCTGATTGTTCTTTTTGCTCTTCTGCCTGCTGCATAACCAATTTTCCATGTTAAATTTTCTGAGCGAGATTTCTTTTTGACAGGATGCAGATTTGTCTCAAAATACACTCTTGTTCCTGTAGTTCAATGTAGAAGGGGTCCATATTTTGACCACTGGATTGGACAGCTTATTTGGTAGTCAGCACAGATACGAGTTGGAGGGGGTGACAGAGAGTAGGACGAGGAATGGTCAGTCCCTAGGAGGGAACACTAGGTAGGAATGGTTACCATAGTGTAAGAAAAAAGAACAAGGAGAATTTAGGATGACTTGTGAGTTGGAGGCTGGGATAAGAGAAACCAGCCATGCTTGGGCGGATGATGGAATAAGAGAAAGTGAGACATTGGGTTGGGTGATCCTTTACCTGAAAACATTTTATAGGTCATTGAAAACTTGAGTTATTTGAGGACAGATAGTAAGCATTTGTGATTCCTCTGAGAAAAGGTGACAGTTGAAGGCACAAGTGCGAAAAAGCTCTTTGTGGGGAAAAGTACATGCAAAGATCTGAAGACTGGGCCCATGGTTGGGCGGTGGAGGATAAATGAAAGTATCGATGAGATAAAGGCTGTGCGCTTAGATGCGGGGGAATTCGTGTGGCCTCTCATCCCGGGAACTTTGAGAGTTACGAGTAACCACTCGCATCAAAATCTGCAGAGAAATAAAGAAGGGTGATTGGGAAAAAACCTTTGGATTTGACCCGAGGAAGGTCAAGAGAGTTGTGTGTTTATATTTAGCCACCAGCATTAGATTAATTGTTCCAAGTAGGATTTTAAAAATAGCCATCTCTTCATCGTGTCATTCTTCAGTTGCTCCGGATTCGCCCTCTGCAGGGCACATATCTCCTCTTCTCAGCACCTTGACCTCAGTCGTGTAGGATCTATCTTGGAGTCAAGTCGGTAATGCATGGATGAGCGGTCGGGACTAAAAGGTGGCAATATGGGGACCGAAAAGAGCCTGCCAGCTGCCTGTCACAGAGGTTTGGGGATCTCTGAAATGAAAAGAATTAGTTTGCTTAAACCTCCCTTTCTCTGGGGCATGTTCAAATCTGAACTTGATGGAGTCATTCCTTTTGCCTTTTTTTTTGTTTTGTTTTAATGTGCGCACTAACACTCATGCTTTGCAGCTCCTTTGGGTGAGGTCAGAGAGACCTACTTCCTACTGAGGTGTACATTCTATGTGTAATACAGTCAGTGTGATAAGGAATTCCAGAAAAATATACTTCATTAGTTTAGCTCTTTTTCTTATAAAAGTAATATAATTGCATATAAGAAAATTTGGAAACCAGAGCAAAGAACAGCATGATCTCACCACTCTAAAACCCCTACTATTAACAATTTGGGATAGTTTGTATTCTTCTGTGGGTGGGCTCACTTCCTATTTTAATGAGAAAATTGGACCCAGTGTCTAGAATGCCTCCTAGTATTTATCCAGATATATCCTACATAAATAGTCCTGCCTTCGTTAGGGGAAATAGGACCAGCCTTCTAATAAGCCATTATGTTCTATCAACATGGAATCGAGAAGAGACGCCCTTTCAGGATGGGTAGGAGGACTTGGGGAGAAGCAGACAGACCAGGTTAGAGTTGGAGGGTTGCCTGATCCTTAAGGCATTAATCTTTTTTTTTTCAACTGAGCTGAAATTCACATAACATAGAATAACCACTGAAAAGTAGACAGTTCAGTGACAGTATCTCCACCATGCTGTGCAACCACGACTTCGGTAGTTCCAAGACATTTCATCGCCCCAAAATAAAACCCTGTACCCTTTGAGAAGTTAGTCTCCGTTTTCCCTTCCCCGGGCCCCTGGCAAGTACCATTCTGTTTCCTGTTTCTATGATTTTCACCGGTTTTAGATCTTACATATAAAGGGAATCATACAATATGACTTCTTGTGTCTTTCATCTAGCATCATGTATTTTTTTAATGTTTATTTTTGAGAGAGAAAGAGCAGGGGAGAGGCAGAGAGAGAGAGAGAGAGAGAGAGAGAGAGGGAGATGGAGACACAGAATCTGAAGCAGGATCTAGGTTCTGAAGTGTCAGCACAGAGCCCGATGCGGGGCTCAAACTCCCAAACTACGAGATCATGACCTGAGCCAAAGTTGGATGCTCAATCCACTGAGCCACTCAGGTGCCCCCTAGCATAATGCTTTGAGGTTCAGCCATGTTGTAGCATGTATGAATACTTCATTACTTTTTATGTCTGAACGATACTCGATTGTATGGATGTGTACCCCATTTTGTTTATCCGTTCATCAGTTGATGGACTTTTGGGTTGTTTCTTCCTTTTGGCTGTTGTGAATAGTGCTATCATTCATGCAGTGTATTTGAATGGCCTATTTTTAATTCCTTCGGGTAAGGCGTTAATCTGGTTCCTCACTCCCTAGATTGTAAAGTACAGGGGCTGAGCAATCCACTTAGATCATGGCAGCTCATGGTTGGAACCCACACGTTTTCCTTCCTGCAAAGCACTTCTCTGCTTTATATTGATTTTGGTTGTGATCCTGAAGATAACACGTGGAGCCTCTTCTGCCTGACGGAGGGTGATGGGTGTTGACAGGAATCCTAGTTCAGCATCTCATGTGTACAGTGTAAACCTAAGACAGAGTCTCGTCGGTCTTGTCACAGTTGTTCACGGTTAAAACAATCTTTTCCTGCTCTGCCTGTCACATGATCCCAGTTCCATAGCCCCAGATCCCAGAGTCCCTGTCGTTGCCTTGTCTGCCCTCTGTCTGCTGAGACAGAGCGTGTACACTCATGGCTGCCTTCTTTGGTTCGGAACGGACGGTCCAGGGTTTCCAGTGACCATGGAGTTGTGAACTGTGTGACTCCCTCGAGCACTGGATGTGTGTCCTGGAAACACATAATCATGAACGTTTTAAAATCAGTTCTCTGTTTATAGTGTCTAGATTGGGTCCTCGTCTAACAGTCTCTCTCTCTATTCCTCAATATAGTTCTTGAAAGATTTGAGGAGACACTGAAACTTGACATCATGCCAATTACAACCTCAGCCTGTAGAGAGTAAATCCGGGTGGGAAAGAAGAGGATCACCAAATGTGGGAGGACAGATTCCAGCAAGCGTACCGTTCGGGTCACTGTTCTGCACCCTGTGAAACAGTGTGGACCCATTGTTTTTAGGTAGGTTACCCCAGAAAGCAGAGCCTGGAGGTGAAGGCTTGAGCACAGGAATGTGATCCCAGGCAGGGGGTATGTAGGGAACCCAGGAAGCATGAAATACGGAAGGAGACAAAGGAGACCCAAAGGGGTGCTGTTGCGCTGGCTCCGCTGTGGGCTATTAAAGCAGAAGCCCTCTGGTCGCCCTTGCAGGAACCTTCTAGAATGTGTTTCTGAAATCTCCACCCTGTGTACAGTAGATGGCATTGTCATCCATCGGTTTCTCTCCGCCACTGATCAAGGGGTGCCCTGTGGGGTTGTGAACTCTCACTCGCATTTCCAGGTTTGCTCTCGTCCCTGTTCCTGGAAGTCTATCCAACTGACTTTCCCAACTGGTTTTCAGAGAACAGCCCCAGGTCGGAAAGCGGGAGGGAAATTGTGCGGATGAGAGGCTTGATACTCTCATCTGGGCACCGCTGATCACCTTAGCAACTGCTGGAGATAGAAAGTGGGTGGGGAAGGGTGTAAGGCAGGGCACACGTGTGTGGCACATGTCATTTCTGTCTTTCTTTTAGTGGCCACCACTCTCTTCTCTGTCAAAGCTTTAGGAATATCCTAATCCAGTCATGGAGCGGTATCTCAGCTTGACTTCCCGTAAGGTCATGCATTTTTTTCAGTCCCTTTAACCTCTGCTTTTTTTCTCTTTCGTTATTCATTTTGGTGGAACTAGACCAGTTTATCTGTTGGAGTTAAGGCTACTACTAGGTCTATGAAAGCTGTAGGCATCCGATCAGATTTTAATACAAGACAAAACCCTTTTTATTTTATTTCTTTATTTTATTTTATTTTTTTTAATGTTTTTTAATTTATTTTGTGAGAGAGAGAGACAGAGCATGAGCGAGGGAGGAGGGGCACAGACAGAGAGGGAGACACAGAATCTGGAAGAGGCTCCAGGCTCTGAGCTGTTAGCACAGAGCCCGACGCGGGGCTGGAACTCGGGAACAGTGAGATCATGACCTGAGCCGAAGTCGGACGCTTAACCGACTGAGCCACCCAGGTGCCCCAATTTTATTTGTTTTTTAAATTTACATCCAAATTAGCTAGCTTATAGTGCAACAATGATTTCAGGAGTAGATTCCTTAACGCCCCTTACCCATTTAGCCCATCCCCCCTCCCACAGCCCCTCCAGCCACCCCGTTCCCATATTTAAGAGTCTCTTAGGACAAACCCCCCCTTTTTTTAAAAAAAAAATAATTTGGAGTCTTCAACAGGTAGTAGAATCTCTGGAGACAGGGAAATGTCTCTCATGTACCCTCATGCAGGGTAGGATGAGTTTAATTTTCTCCTTCATGTCCTATAGAGTTGGGTTATGACAGTGATCCTGGCTGAAGGGCATTTTGAGTCCTAGCAAGAGCCGTCGTATTTCTGAGGGATCCAGAGCCCACATCTCCTTTTCCCTGAGGATCTGGCCTTCTTCCCGTCCCCAGAGTACTTACATAGCGATGGACTCCAGGTAACCAAGACCACTTCTCCTGTAACAAGCCCAGGAGTTACTGGCTGAGCCAGTATTTGTGCCGGCGAGTTTGTGGAGACTGCCTTCTTGCAGTTCACACATCAGAAGACCGGCCGCTCCAGCGTTCCTGTAACCCTGGGGCTGAGACTCCAGGAGAAGTCTTCTTAGCTGATGTCTTGGACACGTTGTCCCTTAATCAAAAACAGTTGGCTAAAAGAATGAATCAGGAATGCGATGTGTACAACCTCAAGCCATTGTAACTTAAAATCCCACTCACCAATCTTTAGACGTAGTTCCAAGTTCCTTTCATCTAGCGTGGGGTTAGCGGTAGAAATTCTGCATCCTCACTGTTGTCGAAAGCGTATTTCTGACATACCATCTGTAATCTCCTGTTTGGGTTTGTCTCTTTTTTCCTTTGTTTGCTCGTTTCTTAAATTCCACATAGGCGTGAAATCCTATGGTATTTGTCTTTCTCTGACTTCTTTTTTTAAAAGTTTACTTAATTTATTGAAAGAGAGAGAGGGGTAGGGGTGGGAGAGAGAAACCCAAGCAGGCTGTGTGCTGTCAGCGCAGAGCCCGATGTGGGGCTTGAACTCATGATCCATGAGATCATGACCTGAGCTGAAACCAAGAGTCGGAAAGTTAACCAACTGAGCCACCCAGGTGCCCCTGTCTGACTTCTTTAACTTAGCACTGTCAGGGAGCAAGAACTCCTTATCCTTCCAGGTCCTTCCAGCTGGACTAAGAGTCAAATCAACGTGAGACAGATTAACAGGAGAAAGTAAAATTTTATAGGCACACATACAGGGAATCCACATAGACCTAGAAATTCCACAGACAGGCAAGATGAGGTTATATATGTCCTCCCGAACTAAGGAGAAAGGGGGTAGGGTTCTGGACTTCAGGGGAAAGGAATGCACTTGACAGGGCAAGAAGGAGAGCAGGCGTTAGGTAATTAGATGTTTGCCCTGCCACACAGATGGGTCACTCCGATAAAATTTATCTCTGTTCATAAACCTTATTCTGGGAAAGACTCCAAATTTAAATTCTTCCATATGATTAAGGGAGGACAGAAGTTTCTCTTGGGCCCAAAGGATGTCAAACGCCTTCAGCTCAAAATAGTCTGCGTGCCAAGTGGCACATGCTGGGAGTGCCTGTCCTGACCCCCTACGGCATTATACTTGCTAGTTCGTCATCTTGTTGCAAATAGCAAGATTTCGTTCTTTTTTTAAATGGCTAAGTAATATTCCAGCATATGTGAGTGAGTGTGTATGTGTGAGTGTGAGTGTGTGTGTGTGTATGCACACACACCACATCTTTATCCACTCATCTATCAATGGGCACTTGGGCTACTTCCATAATTTGGCTCTTGTAAATAATGCTGCAATAAACAGGGATGCATGTATCCTTTTGAATTAGTGTTTTTGCATTCTCTGAGTCAATACCCAGTAGTAGAATTATTGGATCATATGGTAATTCTATTTTTAATTTTTTGGGGAACCTCCACACTGTTTCCCAGAGTGGCTGCACCAGTTTGCATTGCCACCAACAGTGTGTGAGGCTTCCCCTTTCTCCACATTCTCATCAACACCTGTTGTTGCCTGGGTTGTTGATTTTAGCCACTCTGACAGGTGTGACGTGATATCTCCTGGTGGTTTTGATTTGCATTTCCCTGATGGTGAGGGCGACATCTTTTCATGTGTCTCTTGGCCATCTGGACGTCGTCTTTGGAGAAATGTCTATTCATGTCTTCTGCCCATTTTTAGTTGGATTATTTGTTTTTTTGGGTGTTGAGTTGTATCCTTTTGGTTTTCTTTAAAGAACAGGGCAAACTCATTACAGAATCTTAGGTTCTTATAAATGGTTTCTAGTCTTTTATAGTTAACCTGCCCACACACCTCAATAAGCAGCTGTTTTTAGCAACTCATTTTTATCAATGTTTTTCGGGTCATGCAGCTTAACTTCATAAAAGCAATCATTTTTTTATGTTTATATTTTATCAGTTTATTATTTAAATTATGCAGTTAAGATAATAAGTACACCAGCATAAGCAGAATAGGGACTGAGTACACGTGGCCTTTTGTAGACATCCGGCTCAGCCGGTGGGGGCGCAAGTGTTCCGAGCATAACCAGAGAGAGCCTCCAAGCCATGAGCCATCAGTACCCTGTGTGCATGTCAGCAGTGCTTATGGAAGGGATGAAAAGCAGTGGGAAATCTAATTAGTTGGCTAAATTGGGGACATTGAGAGCATCTATAGCTTTTTTAACTTCGCTATCTGATACCCGGAGATTGGGCAGTGCAAATATCCTCTTACATAATATGATCTAAACCTCTTTGGGTTGCTTCTGTTGACTCCATCCACACACTTTCTGCATGGGAATTATCGACGCCAGTCAAAGTCCGATGGGCTTTCCAGCTTCGCCGGATATTCATTTGATGGTTCAGGTTATGTAAAAGTCAGTGATTGGAATAACAGGGGCCTAATCCTTAAACCACTTATACTTCTAATGAATCTCTGTTGTAAATTCTTTGTTAAAAGTTGGGAAACCTGCGAGTTGAGAGTTGTTTCAAAAAAAATAAATTCAACCTGGTAAATTTGAAGGTCTAATTGGTTTTGTTAAGAGATAAGGGAACCAGCGTCCCATCCAGCAAGTAAAGGGGAGCTTCAAGGAATTGTACAGACTGGAAGTTTTTTACAGAAGAAGGGTGGAACAAAGCGTTATTAGCAAAAGAAAAGAAAGGATTGTTTTAGGCTAGACAGGGTTTTTATCATACAGATTATCTCCCCCAAAGCCGATCAGGAAATTTCAAATTGACTTTGAAAAGGTCACATAACCAGGGTAGGTTCAAATGATAATTAAGTCTTGGTTTGCTCTCTGAGGGCCAACCTGGGCTTGCTTTATCTTTAATAGAGTGAATCAGGTTGTTTGTGATCCAGAAATTACTTGTAAGCAAAAAATGATAAAATTGTTGTTGTTGGCTCTGTCTACTTGTCAAATCTTTGTCTGGATTCTTAAAAATCCCAAAACACAAAATCTAAATTCCTTTGTGTTAAAAATAAGCCTAGAATAGTGTTAGCATAAGCTTGTGAACCCGTGGTTTATTTCCGCTCTGGCAAGAAGTGCCTTAAGGAAAATTAAGGGGGGTTACGCAGGTGTATGATACACCTGTGTGTTGCATCCGTACAAAAACGTGCAGCAGAAGAGAGGAAGGGAAATGCTAATCGCTCCTAAGGTTCTGGTCAAATAAAGGGTTTCCAGGAAAAGTTCCGAATTTTTGCAGAGGCTTTATAAGGTTTCTGCAGCCTCCTGTGGCTGTCATCCCCCACGTGGTTCCTATGGGGCTGTTTACTGGTTTCCTGAGTTATTAGCTAATCTTGCATTTCCGTCTTCACCTCACCCATAATAGCAAGGTTGGAATAAGTAATTAGGGGGATTTACTGTAGAGATCGTGTAGGATTTTGAAATGCACGCACCTGAGGCGTGTTGTCATGGTACAGTGTAATTTTTCTAGCGTGAAGCATTTTGAGACACAAGTAGGAGCCCTTTCAAGCTTCACATTTTTGTGCCTGAGCATTTGAAAGGGAGATAATGATCTCTTCTAAATAGATAGGAGCACTCCTGTCAGAGATTAGTTATTGATTGGAAGAAAATCAAATTTGCTTCTTGAAATGTTCTGTCTTAGAATCGCCTTGGACTTTTCCACTCCCCATGGCCGGTTTGACCTGCCAGCAGGTGACAGAAGTTTAAACATAAAATAAGAACCCTCCCTCCCATGGAGGGATCATTGATAGAATTCCTTGGCATGTGGTCTCCTTTTGTTCCGTGATTCATTTCTGGCATAAAATATCTTCTGGGTGGATTCTACTGAGACGTGAGAAGAGATAGAGACTGGAATAAATCACGAAACGCCCGTCTTCAGGGCCGGAGTAATACAATTTTCCCATGAAAATGATCCAATTGAGATGATACATGTTATGGAGACATATGTAAATTGCACGCAAATAACAATTTAATACCCGGACATAGCCCTGAGAAAGGAAGCTTATTGGAACCCATTGTTCAAATTGGCTCATCATTTGGAGTGTCTGAATTAGCCCCAGGTGATACCAGGTACTTTGGCTGGCCTGGCAGTTGTTTGTAATTTCCGATTCAGGAGCTCATCTTTCCAGTCCGTTACCTCTCTGACCTCGATTCCTGCTGCTTTATGCCTTGCTCATTTCTACACCAGCCACACTTTCCTCCTTGCTCGAACATGCCAGGTAGAGACTTCCACCCCAGGGCCCTTGCACCTGTTGAGTTTCTACTTAGAATCTTGTTCCCCAGATGTTAGCATACATACATAATAATACACAGGTTGTTATGTGTTGTCTAAAACGGTTTATATTTTACCTTTTATTTATTTTGGTCTCTTTGCCTCACCAGAATGCCACTTCTCTGAAGGCAGGGATGTTTGTCTTTTTGTTCATTGTTAAATTTCTATTGCCTAGAGGAGTGACTGGCACGTAGTAGGTGCCCAAGAAATACTTGCTGAGTTCTCTGGATAATGTGTGTTGATCGACGTTGTACCCGGTTTCTTTTTTGGACGTTTCGTGTTTATGTGTAATTGTGTGTGGTGAATTTTTTCTGGACTCTTCCCCTTGAAAACGGAGAGGAGATATCAATGAATCATTGTTGGTATTTTTAAAATTAGGTTTTCACTGAGGCGCCTGGGTGGCCCAGTTGGTTAGGTGTCTGACTTTGGCTCAGGTCATGATCTCACGGTTCGTGAGTTTGAGCCCCACATCAGGCTCACGGCTGTCATTGCAGAGCCTGCTTCAGATCCTCTGTTTCCCCTCCCCTGCTCACACGGTGCACACACACACTCTCTCTCTCTCAAAAATAAACATTGAATGAATTAATAAAAAAAGTTAGGTTTTCAGGGAAGGAGCAGTGGTTTAACCAGCTGTTGAAATGGACGTTGGGGGGATTCATTCATTGTTCTCACTTTATTGCATTCATAGCATTTGCAGGGTGAGGCTCTGTGTCAGTTCTCACAAGATACACAGTGGGTAATCATGGACCCTGGCCTGGGGGCTGTCACAATCTAAGGGAGACAGTAGGGCATGGCAGGGGGTGGGGGCGACACTTGTGGATAAAACACATTAGGTGCTATGAGTGTTGGGAACTTTGTCTTTGACATCTATAGATGTCCTATCCATCAAACCTTGGCCTTTTTAATATGGGTAATTAAACATTAAAAAAATTTAAATATCAGCTTAATGTAGTTTAGGCTTAATGAGCTTATTGTTTAAGTATTTGAGAATTGGTATGCTCTACAGGACTTGGTTATTAAAAAGCCATTTGTTTCCCAAATGCTAACTAAGCCGTGGGGTTGTGTAAAGAGCCGAGCCAACCTCGGTCAAAGAGAATGGGTGTATCACCTCCTGGGACGCAGTGCAGTGCGATGGCCAAGGGCGTGACCTTGGGAACCAGCTGGTGTGGATTTGAATCTCTGCCACCTGATTTATTAGATTAGCCGCGTGACCTAGGGAAAGATCTGATTCTCTCTGTGCCTCCTTGTCCTCATCTGTGCAATGGAAATTCTAGTACCTACGTCACGAGATCTTGAAGCAGGTTAAATGATTTAAGGTGTGTATGTATTAAGATAGTTTATGGCACTTAATTCACGCTTCCATGACACTTACTATTATAACCATAATTAAAATCAATGCCATCATTATCGGATTATGGCAGACTTGCCAGTCCCAACAAAGCCTTTTTAAAAAAATTTTTTTAAGAAGTTGTAAAGTTGTTTTCATTCCTTCCCCCCCCCCCCCCCGTTCCCATCCCCCTTGTCTTTGTTAGCACCAGTTCCTTAGATACACATGGGTCTTTGTTTACCTACACACGTGTCTACACTCACCTAAGTTGTGTGGTCCCGCGGGTCTTCTCCCTTTCTTTTTAAACTCTTCTAACTCGGCAGTATGTTTTAAGGCATATAGATGCTCCTGTACCTACCTCTACATCATTACTTCCAACCGGCGCAGGTGTATTTCTGTATAGTCTACATTTGATTTCTACGAACTCTCACTAATATGCACCTGCATTGCCTCAAACCCCACCCTCCTAACCAGGGAGCATCCTTGAAGATAGCGTTGTAGAGACAGGTGGCTGCGAGCATGTTTGGGGGGGCACCTGCCCAGGGGGAAGCCTCAGGATCCTAGGGACCGTGCACGGGTGTTGCCATTAGATCCTGCCGCACTGCTACCGAACCGGCCGCGCCGGTCGACTTTCCCATTAACAACGCAAGAGGTTCCAGTATCTTTATATCCTTGCCATTCCTTCATGGTGTTTTACTCTTTAATTTTGGTAAACGTGGTGGGTGTAAAATCTAGTTGTTTGAATTTGTATTTCTCTGATCACCTTGATCGACTTGCTAGCCATTCATCTTTCTTCTGTATACTGCCTGTTCTTTTCTTTGTCCATTTTTTGTAGCGATTTCTGACTTTTATTTGTAAGAACTCCGTTTGTATTCTAGATGTTAATCTTCTCCTCTCCACCCATTTGTTAATTTTGTCTAAAATGTCCTTGTTGAATAGAAGGCCTTTGTAGTCAGATCCATCAAGTGTTCAACTTGTGATTTGTGCTTTTGGTCTTGTAAGAAAAGCTTTTCTGTTCTCTTTTAAAAAATTTTTTTAATGTTTATTTTTGAAAGAGAGACAGAGTGCGAGCAGGGGAGGAGCAGAGAGAGAGAGAGAGAGAAACAGAATCCAAAGCAGGCTCCAGGCTCTGAGCTGTCAGCACAGAGCCCGATACGGGGCTCAAACTCACGAACTGTAAGATCATGACCTGAGCTGGTCGGACCCTTAACCGACTGAGCCCCCCAGGCGCCCCAGAAAAGCTTTTCTACATTCAGAGTTGCATAGATACTCGTTCTGCTTTTCCTCTTACTAGTTTTGTGGTTCTTACATTTGAGGTTACAAAGTTAACTCTAAGTTTGCTTTCCTATAGTTTATTCCCTTGACTGGTTTGTTGGGCTGTTTCTGTATTATACCATGTTAGCATATTTGTGTGTGTGTGTGTACCCTCTTTTCCAGTTTTTAGTCTAGTTGCTTGCTCCTGCATGAATACTGTGTAATCATTCATCGTTGTGGCTTTGTTGTTCAGTATTTATATCTGGTAAGAGGATTTTCCTTCTTCAGAATTAACTTGGCCCCTCACAAAGCTTTATTCTTCCATTTATATCATAGAATAAATTTGTCGAGTTGCTCAGAAAATCCCTCTGGGCTTTTTATTAGAATACTTATATAATAATTTGGGAGGATGGGGGCGCCTGGGTGGCTCAGTCGGTTGGGCGGCCGACTTCAGCTCAGGTCATGATCTCTCGGTCTGTGAGTTCGAGCCCCGCGTCGGGCTCTGTGCTGACGGCTCGGAGCCTGGAGCCTGCTTCCGATTCTGTGTCTCCCTCTCTCTCTGCCCCTTCCCCTGTTCATGCTGTGCCTCTATGGGTCTCAAAAATAAATAAACATTAAAAAAAAATTTTTTTTTAAATAATTTGGGAGGATGGACCTGTTTACAATATTAAGTTGTCTTATTCATTAATCTGGTATGCGGATCTCTGTTTTCCCAATTCTTCACTGGTTTCTTTTCATAGATTTAAAAAATCTTTTTCCACAAAGGTCGTATGTGTTCCTTATTAGTTGTCTATACATCACAGTTCTTATTGCTATTGTGAATATCTTATTTTCTATTATATTTCCTAGTTGGCTGTTCTTGCTACTGAAGAATGTTACGAACTTGTCTAATAAGTTCATCATGTGTCTGGCAACTTTGCTGGAGTCATTAGTTTTCTTCTTTTTTGTAAAATCACATCTATAGCCAGTTACATTTTTGTTCCTCCCCTTTCTACCTTATTTCTTTTTTCCTTTTTCTTGTCCTGTTTTGTTGGCTAGCACCTGCAGGACCAGGTTAAGCAGCGATGATATTGGAAGCCTTATTTCTAAAACTAAAAGCGATGAAGCTAAAATCTTTACATTAAGTATTGTGGGTGCCTTAGGTTTTTACTATATAATTAAGTTAAAGAAACTTGTTTCTAGTCCCTGTTTTCAGAAAAATTTTTTTTCTAATTAAAATTGCAACTTGGCATAAGAAAGTCTTGGTTTCACATTATTTGCAAACAACATATGTAAAATATATTTTTTTGGGAATCTACAGTTCCCAAAAGAACTGTACTACATTCATAGAAGAGAATGTAGTATACAAGTGTCCTGCTTTCAAAGAGTGTGATGCATATATTTTTATGATGCTAAGTGAGTGGGTTGAAGTATTGGATAAGAAGAAAAGTAGCAATGTATAATGGATTATCTGCTTTCCTGCTTTCTATCAAATATTTTAACATCAGCTTTGAGACACCATTTAAGTAACGACGTCCTCATTTAATTGAGAAGGGCCACCTGGAGAGGAGGAGTCTTAATTCAGGCTTTTTTAGTTGAATTTTGCATGAGGCTTGTAATTTTATCTTTTTTAAGTCTGTTTTTAGGTCTATAAAGAGAGAGGACTAGACTTTGAGGATTTTTTTTTTCTAGTTCTAAAATTCTGTAGTTCCACAGCGTGAGGAAAGGTGAAGATTTGGCTCAGTCAGTAGAAACAGAGAATGGTCCCGTGTTCAGAAGAAAGCATCCAACTGGTGGCGGGAATGCAAACTGGTGCAGCCGCTCCGGAAAACAGTGTGGAGGTTCCTCAAAACATTAAAAATAGAACTACCCTACGACCCAGCAATAGCCCTCCTAGGAATTTATCCAAAGGATACGGGAGTGCTGATGCATAGGGGCAGGCACATGTACCCCAGTGTTTATAGCAGCACTTTCGACAATAGCCAAATTGTGGAAAGAGCCCAGGTATCCATCGATAGATGAACAGGTAAACAAGATGTGGCTTATATATACAATGGACGACTACTTGGCAATGAGAAGGAAGGAAATCTGGCCATTTGCAGCAACGTGGATGGAACTGGAGGGTCAAACCAAGACAGATAGCCTATGTTTTCACTCATCTGTGGATCTTGAGAAACTTAACAAAAGACCGTGGAGGAAGGGAGGAAAAAAATAGTTACAAACAGAGAGGGAGGGAGGCAAACGATAAGAGACTCTTGAATACAGAGAACAAACGGAGAGTTGACTGGGGTGGGGCTTGGGGAAAATGGGAGATGGGCATTGAGCAGGGCACTTGTTGGGGTGAGCACCGAGTGTTGTATGTAAGCGATGAATCACGGGAACCTACTCCGAAGCCATATATACACTGTATATACACTGTATGTTAGCTTACTTGACAATAAAGTATATGTTAAAAAAAAAAAAAAATCCAAAAGGAGTCTTAGTACTTGATTCGCAAGCTCCTAAGTAAAGGATGTGGATGGTATGTGAGAGGGGGGGGACGGACGTGTGGAAGGTTCTGAAATCACACAAACTACTACTTCTGGGTAGATCCGGAAGACCGTGAGAAGTGAGAGCCGAGGGGATGTTGTGGCGTTGGGGTGGGGGGCGAGTGGCGTGTGATAAGGGGGCCAGGTGCAGGAGACCTTCAAGCTTGACCTAGACCGAGCATGGTTAGGGATTCTGGAGTGGTTGGATTAGCCGCCGTTAGATCATTTATTTGGGGGCTGAAAATGTTAGGAGACAAAGCAAACTTTTAAAATGTCAAGTTTTCCTTTCCTCTATTTGCAGGAAATGGAAATCCGTGCACTCGCTTGCACGCTTTTCTAAAGATCTGACATTTGCAGGTATAATCTTGCGTTCACTCGGTCCGATTAGAAGCCGGCTAGAGACCGCCTCTCTGGGGCAAACCATTCTTTTCCCTTTGCACGCGTTGGCACGAAATTGTGTGTGTGGTGTAAAGTTAGTGGGAAACGTTTATGGAAGGTTAAAGATTTGCGGAGGAAAACGGAGGAAATTCCCTAGGCTTAGGAACTGAAAGTTGAAACTTTTATTTCTGCAAGAAGACCAGAATTTGGAAAAGTAGAGCAAGGAAAGGATATTTTTTTGAAAAATTAATTATGGGAATAAACTTGGAACATGTCCCAGTTTTAAAACCTTTTATTTCTGCTCTGGATCTGTTGTAAGCTTAGGATAACAGAATTAAAAAACAAAACCAGGGCAAATGCAGAAGTCCATGTATGGCCATTAAGCAAAATAGTGGCATAGATTAATTTAAAAAACACCATTAGTGTTTGGGGCGGCTGGCTGGCTCGGTTGGTAGAGCGTGTGACTCTTGATCTCAGGGTCATGAGTTCAGGCCCCGTGTTCAGTGTGACGCCTACTTAAAATTAAACAAAAATAAGGAACACGATGTATTTTCTTTGAGGCGTCGATTACCAGGAAAACAAAATTCTGAGTAATTTTAAAGTCCCGAATTGTACTATCTTAAAAATTGTTAATGCTTTTCCTTTTTTGTTGAAGTTTGCTTACTTTTGGGAGAAGAGGAATAAATCGCAATTCTTACGCTTAGCTTTCACATGTTTAGAAAAATCGTACGTTAATTATTGTTTTTGGAGGAAGAGAGAGGAAGGTAATGAAAGGTTTTAGTTGGTTAAATTTTCAAAATATGCAGCCAGGCTGGTTGGTTGTCTCCCCTGGGCTGTTCATCCTGAAACATAGTTGTGTTTTTTCCTCCTTCACTATGAAAGAATTCAAGGAAGTGAGGAAAATAGGTTCCAAGTTTAATGTCATTGGAATGCTATTATAATTAATGGCCTCGCAGCGATTTTTTTCCATCCGAAAAATTTTCTGTAGAAGTGGTTGTCACAAATGTGTTTATATTTTCACCTTGTTCCTTTGTATTTTTTAAATGTGAGCTTCAGCAGGCTTAATTATACACTCCTACTACGTGTTTTTAAGAAGGCTTTAGAACCAGCAGGTGGTCATTACAATCGGAGGTTCTGTTTTGTTCCAAAATATTAATGGGAAATTGCCATATATTTATTTATTTTAATTTAAGTAGGCGCCACGCTTGAACACCCTACATTGAGCTTGCACTCATGACCCTGAGCTTAAGACCTGGGCTGAGATCAAGAGTTGGACGCTGAACTGACCGAGCCACCCGGGAACCCTTACTTACTTAAACTATTACTTAGTCAAACCAATTCTTTCCTTGTTAACTACAGGCACTTTAAGTTCTATAACAGACACTGTTTTTGAAAATGTGAAATCTTATTTAAATGTACGTTTTCTCTGAAGCAAACTTTTTTTGGTAATTAGGACGGTTACTCTTTTTGTTTCTCTTTAAGTTGAGGAAGTGGTAAGGCTATGTCTCTTTAAGGCGCTGTTGCTGAAAACAGCTGTTAAGTCCGTATATTTGACTCTGGGACCACTTAACAATCCTTCATCTATGTTGGTGCCTGAAGGCCTAATTTTTGTTCATTTACAAATGATGACATTTCATGTGGCATGTGTCTACCTCCCTCTTCTCATTTCATTCTCCAACAACCCAGCGAGGTAGGTCACATTCAAATATTTATTTATTAATGGCTACTTATTTATTTGGTGGAGGGGAGAGTGTGTGCGGGAGGAGCAGAGAGAGAGAGAGAGAGAGAGAGAGAGAGAGAGAGAGGGAGAGAGAGAATCCCAAGCAGGCTCCTCACTGTCAGCACAGGGCCCAACGCGAGGCTTGATCCCGCAAACCGCAAGACCGTGACCTGACCCGAAAATCAATCCGCCTAACTGACTGAGCCCCCCAGGTGCCCCAGTGATATTAAAATTTCAGAAATTTAAAAAAAAAAAATCTTTAGAAGTGGAAACCCCATGCTACTTTGCAGGGCCACCCAGCTCCTGAGTGCTAGAGCTCCGATTTGAACGCAGGCCTTTGACTTCAGAAACCGGGCTCCTAACCAGCCCCCTGCCCGCGGCCTCCGGATAGTCCGGTGGTTCTCCTGCCAGCTCCCCGGACTGTGTAAGGGTCGAGACCCCAAATACCCAAGAACAGAAAGTTTCAGATGCCGAGGCTGCAAAAGCATAGGAGATTTATTAGCTAGCTCGAGCTAGGGTCCAAACCCAGAGCGCCAGCGCAGTGGCCTCCTTTCGGGTAAGGACCCCGTTCTCGGGATTCAGTTCTCTTTCTATAACATTTGTAGGGTTACATGAGCTGTCTCTGCCCCTTCTCTTTGTTCTTTTGAGTCCAGTTGGCCGTGTCTTCTTCTGATTGGCTCGTTTATATTCGGGGTCTTTCAGTTTGGGGGGCTTCCTTTGTTGGTCTCATGAGGCGGGTCAAACCGGCTCTCCCTGAGAAACAGAACCTCCAGGGGGCACAGGAAACATAAACAGAAAGCTTTTAACCTATATCACAGGACTCCAGGAGGTACAGGAAATATAAACAGAAGGCTTTTAACCTATATCACAGAAACTGAAAGCTTTTAACATATATCACAGAAACTGAAAGTTTTAACATATATCACAGAAACTGAAAGTTTTAACATATATCACAGAAACTGAAAGTTTTAACATAT
>PITB01012587.1:0-52551 GCA_004024585.1 Paradoxurus hermaphroditus
CCCCCCGCCCGGAGCTCGGCACGGCGGCCGCGGGGCCTCCCTGCGGACTCTGACCCCGCGCGGGCGCCGCGACCGCCCTGCGCCCGCGGCCCTCCGGCGCCCTCGCCCGACCCCCCCCTCCCCTCTGGCAGTTTCTCGAAGTCGCCGACGGCGCTCCCAGCCGCCGGCAGAGCGGGGTCCGGAGATCCCCACCTCGCCACACGGCCCCCGTTGCCGGACGGGTAGACTGAGGCCCGGAGCGGTGCGGAGCGTCCGGGAGGCCCCCCGGCGGCGACGACGGTAGCGGAGCCGAGACCCCCTCCGGGCTTTGACCCCAACCCTGCCCGAGGCAGTTGCTATCGTCCAATCCGAACGTCCTTCCTCTGCGCGCCCTCCTTACCACCCACCCCCAGATGCGCCTGAAAAGTAAACTGTGACCGGAGATGAACCTGGGCGGGGAGGGGGCGGGAGGGGGCAGGGAGGCAGGGAGGAGGTAATCTGTGGGCGTGACCTTCACCTATGCCCCAGGGCCAGAGACCCTGGGGAAGCTCTGAGCTAGGGGTTTCTGGATACAACTTCCCACCCCTCCATCCCATCCCTCCCTAATAAAATAATAATAATAATAATTTCTTCGGAGCCAGACCCTAGCCACTGAAGATGGCCCACTGCCTTGTCTGCTCCCGCCAAGGCCTTTCCTGACTGGGGGCCAACTCTCCCTGTATTCCTGCACTGGGGAAAGTGCGTGCGTGCCCCCGCAGCGAGTCCTGGCCGGGAGACCTCAGATCCAACCTCACCCCCGACCCGTGTCCCTTGAGCGTTTCTACCTTCACACCTTTGCTACAGGGCGTTCCTCCCGCTTTCTGGGTTTTTCCCCCTTTCTGCCTCCTCGTCGCTTACCAGAGCTTACCAGAATCTCCTGCCTGTAAGGTCTCAGCGTGCACTGCCTCCTCCAGGGAGCCTTCATGGGAGCTTGACCCTCCTCCCTTCCAGTCCCGCTCCCGCTGCATTCTGGGTTTTTCTCCGACTGTCCTAGATGAATGCTGTCTCTGACTAGCCCAACCCTCGGGATTCCTTTCTACTTTCCTCCAGGTAGGGGGTGGGGGTGACCTCTCCTGCCCTGATGCTCTGGGGTGGAGATGATGGTGAGGGTCCCTCTTGAGCCACAGGTGCTTCTGTAGACCGAGCCAGAAGGGGTCTGCCTGCCCTTTACCTTTCCAGGCAAGAAAAATAGGAGGAAAGCAGGTTGGAGGAAGCTACGGCCCTTGCCCTTCCTGTATGCTTTGAGTGCGCGTGGCTGGGGGACCTGAGCGCTAGGTGTCTGGACAGCCGGAGCCAAGCTGCCAGTGGCTTCCCAGTGTCCTCAAGACGAAGTCTCAACTCTGTGGGGGCCTACCGAGCCCAAATAACCTGGCCCTTGCCCACCTTGGCAGCCCGGCCTCTGTCTCTCTTCATGCTGCCATCCCCCACTCCCTCTCCCCGCTCCTCCTTTTCAGCCTCTCTCGTCTGTGTACATGTCTCTTTACCCATTGTCCTTGTAATATTGATACGGATGCGTGTATGCTAATTTACACGTGAGGTGATCGGTTCTCAATCTCGGCAAGTTTCTCCCCGCCTGATCTCTGCACTCCCACCCCCACTCTTGATCATCCCTCCAGCCCCAGTTTCCCAGTGATCGGTTTTGGGACGGTGTCCTGCTCATCCCGATGCAGACTTCCAAAGACACTCCTCCCCAGCCTCCACTTCCCTTGCAGTCGGTTGTGTGGCTTACTTGTGGGTTGTCTAGGAGCAGAGGGAGGGCGGGGGCCGTGTCCGACTCTCCTGGGTGCTCAGGAAGAACCCGCGGAGTAAACGAAGTCTGCCTAGTAAATGTGCACTTGGGGCCCCAGGAGCGCGCTGGGCTGGCCGAGGACACGGAAGGGTCAGCACACAGCGGTATAAGGCAGCCACGGGTGTGGCCCAGACGGCAGAGAGGGAGTTTAAAGGCTCCAGAGCTGAGTGTCAGTCGTCAGAGGTGACTCAGCCCTTAGGGTATAATGGCAGGGGGCCACCCACCCACCACCACCCCCTCAGACACTCAGCCCTGTTCTCCCTGTGGCTGCTGGCTGCAGACCTTTTTGGTTCTAACGAAGCCTTTCTTCGACCGCTGCCTCCTTCCTGCCTCTCTGATCCTCTGGTCAGGTCCCCAAGAGAAAAGGGGGTTTCTATGACCTACGGGGCAGTGGAGTTTAGTGCTCTCTTCCTCTCTCTTTCTCTTTCTCTCTCTTCACTTCAGTCTTCCAGCTCGTAAAATGGAGGCATTGGACCAGAGAGAATGGCACCAGCTTCGACGTTCCTCGCGTTAACTTTCTAGAAGACGCCGCCTGCTGATCAATCAACTGGGCAGGGCTGAACGCCGGAGTTAATGGGGGGGGTCTCTCCAGCTGCCCAGGTTTGCATCCTGCCGGGCCGAGGACTGGGGAAACCGGATGGGACGGAGACCAGGGCAGGGAGTTGGCAGGGGCTGGAGTGGGGGCGTAGAGCGGGGAGCCCGATGGGTGATGGGGCTTGGGGGGCAGGAAAGGAAAGAGAGAATAAGAGAAGGTAGAGGAGAACAAAAATAATCCGATAAGTGCTGTGTTTTCTCCAGCAAAGTGTCTCCCTGTCCTGGGATGGGCTCGCCAGATGTTCCCCAGATGTTGCTGGTGATGGGAAGCATCTCCCTCTGGGATCCCAACGAAGCGCTTCCTGTTCACGGGGAAGTGGAGGGTCTGTTCCAAGGCAGGGAGGGTGGGGTCGGAGCAGCAGCCTCTGTGACTGTGCCACATACGTCGGCAGAAACACACCCACGCGTCCTCGGGGAATTTCTGAAGACTTAACAAGAGTCCAAAAAACTCTCTCGAACATTCAGCATCCCTGGACCACCCATTCATTCTAGGTGAATAAAAAAAAAATTATTACTAGTTTTAAATAAATATTTTTCAACTTTAAAAAGGAATGAGCCCATCAGAAAAAAAATGAAAAAAGAATAATGCCAAGATCTGCCATGAATGAAGATCTGTCCTGCGTTTTGGGCGCGAGGGCGAATTTGTGCCATCGCTTTGGAAAACAATGCGGCCGTAACTAGGACGGCTGAGCATAGGTAAGCTCTACGGTCCTCTAATTCCATGTCTCGGTGTATACCCGAGAGGGAAACACAGGGCTTCTGTCCACCAAAAGACACAAAAATTGTAGAGCAGCTTTATTCCTGGCAGCCTAGACTGGAAACAAACTAGGTGTCCAGTGGATGAATGGAAACACGTTGTGATTTATCTTGCAACGGAATGTTACGCACCCGTGAAAACGCGCAAATGCTCACCCCATGCGAGGACAAGGTGAATCTTTCAAATATAAAAGAAGCCGAGCACGAAAGAGCAATAACTATAATTCCATTTATTTATATGGAGTTGAAACAGTAGAGCTAAACAGGGAAAGATACCATTACCTTCGAGGGTATTGACGGGGAAGGACCTAAGAGAGGCTTCTGCACGGGCGGGGCGGGGCGGGGCGGGGCGCTGGATGACTCAGTCCGGCTGGTTAAGTCTCGACTCAGGTCATGACCTCACAGTTCATGGGTTCAAGCCCCGCGTTGTACTCGGTGCTGACAGTGCAGAGCCTTCTTGGGATTCTGTCTCTCTCTCTCTGTCTCTCTGCACCTCCCCCATTTGCATGCACGCGCACGCTCCGCGCTCTCTCTCTCTCTCTCTCAAATAAATAAATTAAAAAAAAAAGAGAGAGAGTTCTAGGATGCTGGGGATGTTCCGTGTCCTGATCTGGGCAGTGGTTGGACAGGTACATGCGTACGTAAAAACTGAAGTTCTGCACTTGAGTTTTGTTCGCTTCGCTGTCTTACCTTGATAAAAGCAGGGGGAGGAGAGGATGGCAGAGTGCAGTGACTGTGAAAAGGATCCCTCGTTCCCACCCTTCCGCCAGGAAGTCCGTCTGCCTCCTGCCCAGTGACAGATACCTCGGGCTCACAGGTCAGGTGCGACTGTTCGGATTTCTTAGGTGAGTCAGCATTTTTTTTTTCTACCGCGATTCTCAGGTGCCAGGAACCTCCTTGGCCTCTCAGAGTTTTATCGTTTTCGGTCTTGTGTTTAGGGCTTTGATCCGTTTAGAGTTAGTTTTTATATATGATGTGAGGTCAGACTCTAACTTCACCCTTTTGCATGTGAATATCCAGTTTTCCCGGCACCGGCACGGCACCATAGGTTGAAAAGAGGTTATCTTTCAAGATTAAATCAAAGCAGCCGAGTCCCCAGGAGCACTTCTACCTCCCTCAGCTGGGAGACTCTCCAGTGTAGCACCCCAACCCTTACCACCTCCAGGGCTTGTCTGAGGAATGGGGGTGCCTTTCCCCGTCGGGGGAGGCCTGACCCTCTGATTCGCAATCCTTGTTGTCTGCTCACAGCTAATGTGCTCCTTGCGCCAGGCTATGGATTTATGGAGAAGAGCTGAGTTGGGGCGGGCTACGGGAGAAGGCTTTGGGAGGCAGGGAACAGAGACTGAGGGTCCTGTCTCCTTAGGCGGCTCAAGCACCCCTCTCTGGGCGGCCCACTCCACCACTTCCTCCTCTCCCCAGTCCTGGTTTGGGGAGTCCTGCTCCTCTCCACCCTGCCTCACCCTCCTCCTTTCGAAGGAACGCACCCCTCCAGCCCCCATCCCTCTACCCACCCTAGTCCCCACAGCAAGCTAAAGAGGTGGTGGCCCCTAGACCACCACCACCCACGGCCTGTTAGAAACGCAGAGTCTTGGGTTCTCCCCAGACCCACTAGGTCAGGAACCGTGGCGGTGAGGCCCAGCAACCCGTCTTCCGCGAGCCCTCCAGTGGATCCTGAGGCACAGAGTGGGTTTGGGACCCACTGCACTAAGGCCATGGGAAGCAAAACCCAGGAAAGGGGGCCGTCTTCATGTAAGGTCTCGAACACTGGTTTGTCCAAACCAGAAGACTTCTGAATGGAACTCTGCGGGTTGAAAATCTGAGCAGTTGAGGAGTGCCTGGGTGGCTCAGTCGGTTGGGTTACTGGCTCTTGATTGCCGCCAGGGTCACGATCTCCTGGTTGGTGGGACGGAGCCCCAGGTAGGGCTCCACGCAGAACCCACTTAGGATTCTCTCTCTCTCCATTTCTCTACCTCTCCCCTGCTCATGCTCTCTCTCTCTCTCTCTCTCTCAAAATAAATAAATAACTATGAAAAACATTTTGAAAAAAAAAATTCTGAGCAGTTGAATTCTGGGTCAAAGGATTTTGACAGCTATTGCCAAATCACCCTCCCCCAAAGTTGCCCCAATTTCACTCTCAAGGGTATCTGAGCGCGCGCGTTTCCCAACACTCTCTCCGGCGCTGCGTGTGATCAAACTTGCTGATCTCTGCCACTCTGATAGGGGAAACAGAGAAGATGCCTTACTGTTTTAATTAGCATTTCTCTGGTAATGAGGGAGGTTGAGACTTTTATAAGCCACTTGTGTTTCTCTCTAAACCGCTGGTTTCAATTCGTTACATATTTCATGTAGGGTTAAGTCTTTGAGGATTAAGGGGGTGAGTCCTTCTGCTTGTCATGACATACTCATTCCTGCTTCGGATTTTTCTACCTTGGATTATAGTACGTTTTACCATAAAGTCAAATTTCTTAAGTATTTACATTAGGGATCTTGGGTTTTATGTGTTGTATTCCTTGTCCTAATATTATAAGTTCACCTGTTCTTTTCTCTAGAGTTTTACGGTCTATTTTAAAGATGTAAATCCTTTATCCATTTGGAATTTATTTACTTATTTTAACTTTTATTTATTTTTGAGAGACATAGAGACAGAGCGTGAGCAGGGGAGGGGCAGAGAGAGAGGGAGACACAGAATCTGAAGCAGGCTCCAGGCTCTGAGCCGTCAGCACAGAGCCCGACACGAGGCTCGAACTCACAAACTGTGAGATCATGACCTGAGCTGAAGTCGGCCACTTCACCCACTGAGCCACCCAGGCGCCCCTGGAATTTATTTTGACTTAAGGAATGGGATCGCGTTCCCACTTTACTTTTTCCCAAATGATTAATTTTTCAACCACCTTTTTGTTCTAATTTAAATTTCACCTTAAACAGAAATTAAGCTCTCGTGTGTATTGGGATCTGTTTCTGGTTTTCTGTTCTGGTACACTGGGTTGTCTATTTCATCTCGGGGTACCAATGTGCTTGACAAATGACAATTGCATAATGTGGGTTTTTTTTTTTTAATTTTTTTTTAATGTTTATTCATTTTTGAGACAGAAAGAGACAGAGCATGAGCGGGGGAGGGGCAGAGAGAGAAGGAGACACGGAATCCGAAGCAGGCTCCAGGCTCTGAGCTGTCAGCACAGAGCCCGATGCGGGGCTCGAACTCACAGACCGTGAGATCATGACCTGAGCCGAAGTCGGACGCTCAACCGACTGAGCCACCCAGGCGCGCCTGCATAATGTGTTTGATCATCCAATAGGTTTAGCCCCACCCTGTTACTTTTCTGTTCCAGGGCATTCCTGGCTCATATTTATTTGTCTATTGGAGCTTCATGTCATTTTTGACAAGCTCCCCGGCCACCTGACGAACAAATAAAAAATGCAATATATACTTTAATTAAAATTGAATTAATAGACTAATGGAGCACTGACATTTTTATAATATTGTGTTCTTTCTATTTAAAAACACAGTATAGAAGTTTTTTCCTCTCTAATTTTGTTATCTGGGTAAAAGCCCTTATAGATCTTTTAAGTATTTTTCTAAGTATTTTATCTTTTTTACTGGAACTGTAATTTCTTCCTTTTATAGTTTCTGATAAATTGTATTTTTTAACGTAAAGGATGGTTTACATGCTCACCCTGGAAACTGCCATTGTCCGGAATTCTCTTATTGTCTCTAGTAGTTCCGTGATTTTTTAAAAGATTTTCTGTGATTTCATTTATTCTTGAGAGAGAGAGACAGCGTGTGAGTGGGGCAGGGGCAGAGAGAGAGAGAGGGGGAGACATAGAATCTGAAGCAGGCTCCAGGCTCCAGGCTGTCAGCACAGAGCCTGATGTGGGGCCGGAACCCACGAACCACAAGATCATGACCTGAGCTAAATTCAGACGCTTAACCGACTGAGTCACCCAGGTGCCCCTGTGATTTTCAGCCAGACCGTTTGTGCATAATTTTGCAAGTCTGTTATGGCTTTATTTGTTTTAAGCAAGGAATGATGTGGAGTATTTGTCAATTGTCTTTTTGGCATTTATTGAGTTATTATATAGTTCTCCTGTGATCTATTCATATGGTCTATTTTATTAGAGGTTCAGTAATACTACTGAACCCTTTCCATTACTAGGGCCAACTTACTTGGATATGAAGATTGATTCTTATGAGGTATTACTGATCTGATTTGTATTTGCTAGGATTCTGAGATTTTTTTTTTGCCTCTCAAATTCAATCATATTTAATTACTATTCGGATTCTCCACTTTCCTTCTTACCGTTTGTTTTCTTGAGAGGTCATGAGCTGATGAGGTCAGTGAGCATGTCCTCCTGGGCTTTATTCAGCTTCTACCTGCATCATCTGTATATTGTTATTCTCAACGGTCATATCCTGTTCTTGATTTTGAAGCTATGCTATTCAGTACGTAGGCAATTCTAAAAACTAGATTCTTACTGTTGGATACAGTTCTCTCTCCTGTTCAGCTTCCCTTTGTCTCATTTAACGTTTTCATTTTTTAAAATGTTTATTTCTTTTTGAGACAGAGATAGGCTGGAGGAGTAGAGTGAGGGAGACAGAGGGTCCGAAGCAGGCTCTGCATTGAGGTCAGAGAGCCCGATGCGGGACTCGAACCCACGAACCACGAGATCGTGACCTGAGCCGAAGTCGGGGCACTCAACCGACTGAGCCACCCAAGTGCCCCTAACGTTTTCATTTTTAATTTAACCCTGACTAATTGCAGCCTCGGCTCAGTACTTTCTTGTATGACTTAATTTATACTACATTTTTAAGTTTTCTAAGTGACTTTGGTATAGATGCATCTCTTCTCTACCACATACAGTGGGAGATTGTTTTATGATTCGATGTGAGAAATCTTTTTCCTGTTATAAGGATGGGTTTATCCTATTTACATTTGTTGATGTAACTGATATATTAGTCTGAATTCTATCATCTAATCGCCGTTATGTTTTCTATTTTACTGCTTCCTCTGTTTTCTGTTTCACTATGTGTGTTTTTTCGTTTTCTTTGATATGCATGTGTGTGCGTACATGTGTTTGTATTTTTGTCTGGTGATTTGAAAGTTTACAATCTGTTTCTAATTTGTCCCGTGGTTGCCTTTCTATTGATTTATTTCTCTGCCAAGGGAAAGAAACTCTTCAAATGTAGGGAAAGGGTCACATTCTCCAAGGCTGAGCTTCGGCACCCCGGTTCTGTCTTGGAATTCTTGATCGCTCATCCTCAACATGAAAAACGGAAGCCGAAGGTTCAGGGTAACCAAGATATGGAACAGGCCGCTGAGCCACCGCGTGAGCTAGCCACGGACAGCCAAGAGCTGCCAGGGCCACAAAGGGATGCCAGATGTCATCTCCTATTTCAGAACCTCACGTGAACATCTTTCCCCAACAGCCGGCCCGCCTTGTTCAACGCGGTCTTTTACCTGCCGCCCGTTTCTCTGCGCGGTATCTTAAGAGACACAGTCGGAGAGGCCATGAACCGAGGGCAATGACTCTTCTGGCTCCTCGAGTTCACACACGTGGAGACCCGGAGCCAGCCTGCGGCCCGACGGCTGGTCTTGGTGAACGCAGTGGCGTGCGCCGGGGGTTCGGATGCAAGCGGCGTGTGCGCGTGTGCGTGTGCGCGTGCGCGCGCGCATGCGTGTTTCCTTTCCAATCCGTGGCGTGAGGCCGGTAGATCGGCCAGCATACCAACAGATAAAGGCCTGCTCAGATGAGGAGGCTTTTAGGCAAGCTTGTTTACAAGGTCTGTTTACAAACAGGCAGGTGTAGGAGCGCCTCTGGGGATGTTGCAATAAGGTGGCGGCAGCCGCAGAGGGCAAGGGGGATGGTCACCAGAAAGGAGAGAACTGAGTGGAGTGAGCTGGCTGGCTACCTCGGGAGGCTCGGCAGCCCTCCCTCCCCTGCCCCCACCCCCACCCCCACCCCACCTAACACCAGGGGACTCACAGCCAGGGAAGCAGGGGACTGAATGCCTTGAGCTCATTCTCTAGCCTCTCCTTTTACCTGGTGGGGTCCCCATAGCTGAGCCCACCCGGAAACCAGAAGCTCATTCATCTCACCTTGCAAAGGAATTTAGGGATGAATAGCACACAAAGTCATCAGGTACCTTTCCCTCATGTGTTTTCTGAAACTCTGCGGAGAGCGCACATACTTTCGGTGGAATTCTAGAGAATCCAAGCCACAGCGGCTTTAAACATAGAGGAGTTTACTCCCCTACTGTAACAAGAAGGCTGGAAGGAGGCAGTCATTGCCGTTCACTAATGGCTCTGCCGATGTCTCTAGAATTCTCTCAGCCTTTACCTAGTGCTGGCTGCTTCATATTTGCAAGATGGCTGCCCAGCACCGGGCAGCATGACCACGGGTAGGCTGGGAACGTGGGCAGCTCCTGGGAGGCTCAGTCGGTTAAACCTCCCCCTCTGGATATCAACTCTGAATCTCGCCTCAGGTCATGATCGCATGGGCCCAACCATGAGATGGAGCCCGGGATCTAGCCCTGCAATGACAGCACAGAGCCTGCTTGGGATTCTCTCCCGGTCCCACCCCTGCTCATTCCCTAGCTCTGTCTCTCTCTGTCTCTGTCTCTGTCTCTCTCTCTCTCTCTCAAAATGAATAAATAAGCATTTAACGAAAAGTTGGGAAGAGGGAGAAGAGGGATACCAGCACAACTGCCCGTTTTATTAAAAAAAAAAAAAACACAAAAGCTTTCGGGGCCCCTAGGGTGACTCAGTCAGTTAAGCATCCTCCTCTTGATTTTGGCTCAGGTCATGATCTCACGGTTCCTGAGATTGAGTCTGGAGTCAGGCTCTGTGTTAACAACGTGGAGCCTGCTTGGGATTCTTTCTCCCTCTCTCTCTGCCTCTACCCCCTAAAAAAAAAAAAAAACAAAAAAAACACAACTTTCGTCGATGTACCCTCCGCACACTTTCTTTTGTATTTCACTGGCCGGAACAGCGTTTCATGATCTCTTAGAGGAGCAAGGGAGACTGGGAAAGTAGAAAATGGGCTGGCCAGGATTGAGTTAGACTCCTTGTAATTAATTGCCTGAGACTGGAGATGTTGGTGCATGGATCAAAATCAGGGATCTGCTGTCAAGAAAGCAGGGATGGAATGCATTCTGGATCAACAATGAACAAGCCTTACCGCAAGTGGTTTCATTCAACAATAAGGCCGATTGTCCGCTAGCACTCGCTCGGGACAGAAATGGCTCTTTCACACTGCGTGCTACTGATTTTATGTGACATCCGAAAGTGTTGTTTGATCAAGTAATTTTGCCAAGAGTTTGCTCGGCGTTTCCCCGGGAAGTAGCCTGTGACTCAATTTACAAGCTACGGTTGGACTCGTGCTGGCTCTCACCGTAAATGGCAGCACTTTGAGGGCGCTTCTCTGCTTTTGAGCTTTTCTCTGTCCTCAGTGGCAAAACTCATAATGATCGCGCATAATGGTTATTTTACCCATAGTCCGGAAAGATCTGATCGGTTTTCTAACTAGCTTATAGGGCCTGACGCGAAGATGATACAAAAGTCTCAGCGGGCCTCATGCCACCGTTTGACAACGTTTCATAATAGACAATGCCTCAGGGGCCGGAGGCGATGCGTTACCAGCTAAACAGAATTCTATTTTCAGATCTCCATCCCCGCGTCCGTCTTTCTGATTCACACTTTTTTTCTCCCCGTGTAAAATCATCTTCTACGCACTCATCTACCCTGGTATATACGATCACATTTTCTGTCGGAGCATTTTTGTTACCATTTTCAGTACTACTTTTTCTGCGTTAATGAGCCTCTTTTGAACTTACGGATCCATCTTGAGGATCGGGGACCGCCCTATCCCATCATGGTGACAATAAAATGGAACTTTGACAGATGTAAACAATAACACGAAAAGGGTTGAAAATACCTCAACAAGTTGAACTGCAGTTAATGGCCCTCTCTTTACTAAAGAGCTGAGCTGAACCGGCCAACTTAAGTTCTGGCGGCACAAGTGTACCCAACAAAGCCATGATAATGATCGCAAGGTAATGGATTTCTATGGAAATCATCACTTCAATCGCTTGTGTGTGTGTGGCTGAGCCTGCTGTGCCCCACTCGTGTCCTGTTGCACGTATCCCCCATCCCCACGGGTACTAATGGCTTCTCACTGCAAACACACGTGACACTCAACCTGGGGTATTTCTCTGGCCGCAGGACCACGCTGGGCTGGCACACGGGGCGGGCTGGCAGTGCCAGGGAGCCGAGGCCCCAGATGCAGCCCTTAAGCAGCGTGGGCGCCCCGGGGCATGCTGCGCACAGCGTCCCAGATTCCCCACTGGGACTGAGCCACACTTGCCCCCAGCGCCAAACACTCATCAGCGCGCCGTGTTGGTTTCCTTCCCCTCCCCACCTCCTCTTCCCTCCACTTGAACTTCCTGGGATCACTTCCCAAGTGAGAAGCTTCTACTCAAATCTTTGTCTCAGGGTCCGTTTCTGGGGCAAATGGGCCCAAGGCAGTCTTTTTTTTTTTTTTTTTTCTCTGAAACATCATCCCCTCTGGCCATGAGATTCATGATCCCCGTCTTCTCTAGACGACTCTGCTGAGTTTACAAATGACCGAGGCCCAGAGCTGGGGCAGCTGATGAGGCTAGGGTCCTTCTGTGGTCACAGGCGGCCCAATTCCCTGTGATGGAAGCAGCACCGGAAGAGGCCCTGATGGCCTTGGAGGCTGTGTTGGAAGGTCTGACCAGAACTCCTGACCCAGACGTGGTGCACGGGGACCTTGAGGGACAAGGGCAGGGGCAGCTGAGGGGCTGGGCCGGGCCGCGCGGCGCCTCCGCGTTCCTGAGCCCCAGCTTGTTGTCTGGCCCCTGTTCTCTGCCCGCACCATTGAAATGGAGGTTTGTCTGAGTCTGTTTCCTGGGTCTTTTCTGAAAGACTTCTGCCCAAATATTGCATGCGCGCACACATGCGCGCGCACACACACACTTCTCTCTGGAATCCCAGCTCTGTGGGTTTCAAAGACACTAAAATGGATTCACGTCCATCGCATAAGGTGAGAGATGTCTCTCTGCTGTTTTTCTTAGAGACGCTTGCAACCCTGTCAACCGTTTCCAGAAGAAGAAATTGGATTCCGGCCCAACTTGATAAACAATACGATCATCTCTTCCAAATGCCCGACCCACAGACCGGGCATTTGTATTTCCAACTGACAGACCGGGACATCTAAGGCCAAGACCGGAATGATCTCATGAGCCCAGGATCTGACTCCCAGACAGTGATTTGCCATTGCATCTTCAGAGCAGGCTTGCGAGGGAGTTCGTTGCAGCCGTGCACCTGCCCTCAGGGTCGCCCACCACCGGGGAGGAGCAGACGCTGTTGGGGTCCTGCTGGCAAAACCACCTGGCCTCCTGGCTGGGCCCTGCCCAGGTCCCTCCCCTCGGCCTCTATGGGACCGACAAGGATGTCATCCGGTGGAGCACAAACGTCCCGGGCCAGCTCCTGTAAGAAGAAATTCAGTTTTATAACATTACGGAACTCTGCAGCAAACAGGGCCCTCGGTTCACCTGGGGAGCAGTCAGGGACAGGGGTCTTACTGAACCCGGGGGATCCCTGCCCTCCTGCAGAGAGCTCCGAGGCTAAGAAGTGGGATGATTCACTTAGGAGAAGCTAGAGTATCCTAAGGGCCACAATAATAACAGACGTGAGGGTTTCAAAACATGCCCATAAATTCTTTCACCCGCTTCTTATCAAAAGGAGGCATCTCCTCCCTCTCGTCTTCAGTACGAGCCAGCCTTAGTGACTTGCCGCTCCTGAGTACCACGTGGAAGAAGTGACACTGTGTGATTTCCGAGGCTAAGTGAGAAAAAGCGATATCGTTACTACTCGGCTGTGTCCTGGGACACTCGCCCTTGAAACCCAGGCACCGTCTGGTCTGTAAGGAAGCCTGGATTGCATGGAGAAGTCACTCCTAGGTGTTCTGATCAAAGGCCACAGCTAAGGGCCCTGGCAGCCAGCTTAAATGGCAAACGTCTGAGTGGACACCACTTCCGATGATCCCAGCCTCCCCGCCTCCGGTGACGGGTGATCTTTACTAAGTCATGGTCGTATGACAGATTCATGAGCACGATAAATGTGTATGAAGCCACGACATTATGACAGTGGCTCATTACGCAGCAATAGAGAACTGGAACGATACTGAAGCATAGTGCGTATTTTACTAGAAGCCGAGCACGGTGCTAAACACATTGCAGAATTATAATTGCATTTAATCCTCCAGACGGTCCCATTAGGTGGATACCACGGGATCTCCACACTGGCGAGCTGAAGCCCAGAGTGATTCTGCGGCTTGTCTGAATCATAGAGCTTGCAAGTGGCAGAAACAAGACCGGAGGCAGCAGGGAGACCGGAGACTGGAGGCAGCCGTGGGGTGTGCTGGTAAATGTTTCACAGCCCGTCGGGGGTGGGGGTGGGGAACCATGCTTTGCAGTGTTTGCCAATTTCCATAGTGTAAATTCTTCCGCCACGGCCGATTGCCAGGTACCGGCACTGCGAGGGAAGTCGGGAGGAGATGGGCACCCTCCAGGCAGCTCTCCTGGCACTGGGTAGAGGCCGCCAACACCGGCAGCCACGTTCTGGGATAACAGGGATTGCAGTGAGCAACGGGCAGGGGAGTCTTCTTGAAAAGTAGGGAGAGCCGTGGAAAAGTCCATTTGGGCAGTCATGCGTGCTGTTGATCAAACTATGCGCCAGGCACTATTCTAGTCACTGATCATTAGCGGCATGTAATTGGAATTACAGAAAGGAATTTTCTCTTTAGCAGGACAGACTCAAAGGCATAGGGCGGATTGAGAAGTTTCAGTTATTCTAGGAGCAGGAGATGGGGAGGGAAGTGAACCCAAGACTTAGCATGTCACGGCCAGTCCTGAGTTGGGGAGAGGGCTTGGTGGCTCCCTTCCCTCTTCTGGCCCTTCCCTTCGGGGAAACCCCGAGTCAGAAAATCTCAAGTCTTGGAGACCAGGAGTACCCCCTTCCCGGGCAAGGAGGCCGCTCCAGGAAAGAAGGGGATGTAGACTTCCCTATGCTGTCTCCACCAGCACGCCTCCCACAGACACCACCCCAGGTGTTAGGAGGAGCTTCCTGAAGTTGGCCTGAGGCTCTTCTGGGCTGGTTCCACTGGGACCCTCAACTGGGCCCCTGTCCTGCGGATCTGCGACGGGGATCAGAATCAGTGCACAATCCCGAAGTAGTATCCACTGGGGGCTGATTCTCAGCGCGGGGTGGGGGGGGGGATGCTAATCCCGAAGATTCTGTGCTCTGCAGGGAAGAACGACCCGGTCCGAGCACAGCTTCAGCAGAGGCACCCCTCAGTCCCAAGATGACAACACCCAAGCCTGTGCGGTTGCTTCCAAAGCAGGGGATCCGTTTATTTATTTTTAACATACGAGATGGAAAATCCTTAAAGCGTGACATGGACAATTATTAAGAAAGGCACGAAAACGGGAAGGATGACGTTTTCCCCGAAGCCTTGGATTGTTGCAGAGCGGGGTGAGGGCAAGGAACTGAGGGGATTACGGCACAAACAGAACATAGTTGAAACACATTTCCGAGGTCACCGCTTCTAAGGGGGTGGCTGGACCGACGGGACCATCTTCCAGTCTATCGGAAAACCGTGCATCTGTAACATTCTCTCTCTCCTGCCGTGAGAGATTCTTTTTTTAAAAAAATTGTATTTTCTTCCCTTTGATAGGATCCATACCTGCATTGGGTTAAAAATATCTAAAATGGAAGAAAATAAAAAGTTGGGCCTCATTCTCTCTGCCTACTCTACCTCTTTACTAAAGGCACTATTAATAGGGCTTTTCCTTTTTGTCTTTTTCTAGAAGCGTCTATGTACGTTATTCACACACATACACACCCATCCCACTCACATATACCCCTCATCCTACTTGACCTATGGAGAGCATGTCCCAGCTCTGCGCCCGGGGAATGACCTGTGTGGCTTTCCATGGGGTTTGGCCACTGGCCAACACAGACACGCGTTCAGACGGAGGAGAGCAAGGTCAGGACACACGTTTTCCATGTAGGGTTGCCCGGGGCCCAGCTACACTCGTCCCCGGAAGTTCTCCACTCCTGTCAAGAGTGCAGCCTCCAAACTTGTATCCCCCAAATAAATCCCCTTCCTTGGAGGAAATCACACAGGTTTGGACACTGTCCCCTCCATTTAAACTCTGTCTCCAGGTACCCGCGACCCTCCCCTTTTCTCCATCAGAACTACAGAGGGTCGAGTCCCCATCGCGAGCTGTCCGGGGGGTCCTACTTTGTCCCGGTGGTTTCCCCACGCTCGGCTACCCTCCTGTAAAGGGCCCTTTCATTAAACCCTCCTCAAAATTCTCCACCCAAGGGCGCCAGCCGTTTCCCTCTGGAAACATCTCTGCTACGAATTCCAAATAACTTCTGAGAGTTCTTCTATCACCCCTGAACTCCTGACCCCCAGAGGTGGCTCAGACTGCTGACCCCTCACCCCGCTCACTGCAGGGCTGGCTCCTCCCAGTCTTCCCCGCCCCGGGTAAACGGTAACTCTGCTTGCAGGTGTAGGTACTCTTGACTCTCTGCCAGTCACGTCCGGTCTGTCAGCAAAGCCACGCTGCCAGGGCCACCTTCAGAATTTATCTTGCATTCAAGTCCGTGGGACAAATAAATCCCTACGTGTGCAGTTGTTACGTTAATGGCTGTTTCCTTTAAAATTCGGATCCTCGAGTTGAGTCGGTCCCCAACCTGGAAGGCCCAGCCGGTTCCCGTCCGCCCCGCCCCCCACCTACAACTCCCCCTCCCCCCCTCCCTCCTCCAACAGTGGGTATCGCTCCTGCTTCCCCACTCGCTCTGATATCCGGCAGTATCAGCCTTTCTGATCTCGCCTGACACACCGGCAGAGTGGTGTCGAACCGGCGTTCCTGCGCCCGTGGGAGAAGCGAAGCACTCCTTCCCCGGGAACCTCCGCGGGGGTCGGCTGGGGCCGAGCGTGGGACCCTGCCGAGCCAGGCGCCGCGCCCCCCGCGCCCACGGCTCGCTCGCTCGCTCGCTCGCTCGCTCCCTCGTTTTCTGCGCTTTCCTTCCCGCCCCAGCCCCCAAGCTTCTGATTCCTGGAACCGGGCTCGGTGACCTCACGCCAGTGACTTCACATCCGGGACCTTCTGGGAATTCTCAGCGGCGCTTTTTCGTCCGAAATCGAACGCGGGGGGGCGGAGGGCGGGGTGGTGAGGGCGGGAGGAAGAGGGGTGCGACGGAAGGAGGAGCGCGGAGCTTTTGGGGAAGAAGAGAGAGTAGCTTCCTTCTTCCGATCAGGGACGGGTGGAGCCGGCAGGGGGGTGAGGCCGAGGCCCCGCCCCCCCCTCCCCCGCGCGCGCCCCCTTCCCGCGACGCGGACCCTCGCCCTGGCCGCTACTGGCCGGGGACCCGGGCGCGATGCCCGAGGGCCGCCCACTCTGAGCCTCGGCCTGAATTTTCTTCGAAAGGTAGATGTGAGTCTAACTTGGCAGCTGTGCCACAGGTGGGGAGCAGGTCCCGAGGAGGAGAACACCGGGGTGGGGCAGTTACGGATTTGCAGGTGCTAACGGGAGAGAGATGCTCTAAGCCAAAAGGCTACAGTCGGGTTTTCCGAGCTACAACACCGCCTAAGGTTGAGGTCAAAGAAGGACACTCTTGATGGCTTTTACTTCCCTGAAGACGTTGCCTCAGAGCAAGTCTTCCTCCATAAAATAAGTGTTTAAAAATAGATTTTACAACTGTGGTGGTATAAAGACGAATATGGTCATGGTAAGTATTCAAACAATTTCCTCCACTTAAAAATTCCCGGTTTTCCCCTGGGGGCGCCTGGGTGGCTCAGTCGGTTAAGCATCCGACTTGGGCTCAGGTCATGATCTCAGTTAGTGGGTTGGAGCCAACCCCCCCATGGGCTCTGTGCTGACAGCTCAGGCTGACAGCCTGGAGCCTGCTAAGGATTCTCTCTCTCTCTCTCTCTCTCTCTCTCTCTCTCTCTGCCCTTCCCCCACTCATGCTCTGGCTCTGTCTCAAAAATAAATGAAACATTTTAAAAAATCCTTTTTTTCCCTTCTGATTTCGGAAGTTGAAACATTTTCATGGGTCCCTAAACATTATTGTGGGCCCCAGACCCCCTGCCTGCTGTGTCCAGAGGGTAAGCTGGGTTTGGCAAAACCGGGGCGGCGGGAGGCAGCCTGGATAGAATATTTCGGGGGTGTGGATGGAGAAAGGGTGTAAACACAGGTAGCAGCACAAAGAGTCTCGGGGGCCCTTAAGGAATGTGGATTTTATGGTAGAGCCGCTGAGGAGTCGCTGCAGGGCTGGACTCGAGGACCGCCAGTCTGGAGGCGGCACTGGCAGCGGGTAGAATGGCGGGGTGGCTGTTCCCCCTATAGGACATCCAAATCTTAGAGCCACCATGGAGATGGAAGGGCAGGGAAAAGAGAGCTTTGGAGAGCCGGCAGGTTGATGCGAGGGGGTGGGGCAGGGAGAAGCCTAGGCTGATTCTCATGTCCAAGGAGAAAACAAAGAGGAGAAACCGTACGTGCTTCCGGACTCCAGGAAGATCAGAAGGGAAGTCCTTCGCCAGTAACAAGGCAGGGAAAATGTGCACTCCAGAACAGGCTTGCGGGTGGCTTCGGCGTCACCTCTTGCCCAGATCTCTGCAATAGCTCCCAGGAGGCATTCCAACCCCCGCTCTGCCGCCCGGGGCAGCACTCCAAAGCTCTATTTCCATTGGGTCACTTTCATGCTCCCTGTGGCCCAGAGGACAAAACTACCGTCCTCACCTGGGCCTTTCCAGAGTTTGGAATGAAAAAAAATAAAAAATCGGATCGAGGTTTCAACGCCTTCTCCAGCAGAACGGTTCTCGAACTTCACGTGGCTTTCTCGATCTCCAGGAGCCGCCCCCCTCCACTCCACCCCACGCAAAGAAACAAACAACTGTACTGATTCCCATCTCCCAATGCAAACACGTGGGCTTCCTCCACAGCAGCCCAGGCCAACATCGAGGGCTGGGGCAGGAAATCTCAGGGAGACGCTCTGGGCTCCGATGACTCCTTGAAAGATAAACCTTCATGTATTCACTCTAAAACATGGATCAGGGACCCACTAAGTGCTTCTGTGCCATTCTGGCAGGCACAGGGGTTGCGACAATAAACAAACGAGAAGTGGTTTGTCGTGGAGGTGATACTCCTGTGGGGGAGAACTCCGTGTGGAAATGGCACCGCCCCCAAATGGCCACATGTTCTTCTAGAACTTCGCCTCTGCCTCATTAAAAGGCGGTATCTGACACCCTTTGCGTTCAGTCTAATCAGACTTGTGACTCGTTTGTAACCAACAGAACGTAGCAGAGTTGATTCTGTGTGATTTCCCAGGCGACGCAGCTCCTGCCTTGTTAGTTGGGAAGCATCCCTCTGGAGCCCGGAGATGAAATGTAGGAAGTCCAGTTACCCCGAGACTGTCACGCCACGAGGAAGCCCGGGCCACGCGGAGAGGCCGTGCGCGTGTGCTTTGGCTGACTTCCCAGCCAATAGCCGGCATCAACCGCCAGACTCCTAGGAGGCGTTCCAGGCGTGAGTGGATGGGTTCTCAGATGTTTCCAGGCACTAGCTATTAAATTACCCCAGCCCTCCAGTCCTCCCAACTGAGGCCCCATACATCATGATACGGAGACAAGCCATTCACACTGTGTTCTGCCCGAAGTCATGAGTATTATAAAATGGTTGTTCAAGCCACTAAGTTTGAGGAGCAATATTGAGAACGCTGACAGTAAGCAAACACGTGAGCAAGATAATTTCATATCGGTAGGTCTCCATGAAAACAGAAAACAGCATGCTACCTTGTTGGAAGGCCTCTTTAGATGGAGGGGTGTGGGGGCAATAGGCAGGAGAGAGATAGATCAAGAAGGCCTTTCTGGAGAAATGTCTGAATGGGATCTGAGTGATGAGGAGCCCAGCTACTAAAGATCTGAGAGAGGAGACTTCAAGGCAGAGGGTAAGTGCAAGTGCAAAGGCCCTGAGGCAGGAATCAGTTTGGAAACGATTCTGTGACTGTCAAGAAGGCCAGTGTAACTAGGGAGATGTGGGTGAGGAAGGGAGGGGGTGGGTATCCAGTTGGGACTTGGGACAGGAAGACAGAGAAAGTCATTCTGCTCCTAAAAACAGAGAAGAGTTAGATTTAAGACTGAATGAGCTGGGAAGCCACTGGGGGGTATTTACACGAGAGCGTCTTTATCTGGTAAAATCTCAAGAGTTTAGGCTGCCAGGCGGATGACAGATCGTTAGGACGGACAGGGGGACGCGAAGAAGACCACTTGGGAGGCTATGGCAGTGGCTCAGGAAAGGGAGGAATGAGGTGGCCCAAGGCGGGGTGATGGCAGTGAAGATGGGGATTGGTGGACAACTCGGGCGGGACACCGGGGGCAGCGAAGGGCGGTGACGAGAAGGGCGGAGGCGCCCTGCCCGGCAGGTCGGTCCCGGGTGTGGCCGCGACTTGGGTGAGGACCGGAACCCGCACCCGCCAGGAATCCCGGAGGGAGGCTCCGAGCAAGGGCCGGCCAGGACGGCGCGTACTGGCGTCCAGCGTCTGCCGCGCGGAGCCGGCCTCTGGCTGCGCGCCGGCCCGGCGTTTCCGGGCAACGGCTGCAGCCGCCTGAATGTCCCGAACCCGGCGGCCCGAGTGACGTCATCGTCACCGTGGCGACGGCGGGTAGGAGCGCGCCCCCCTCCGCCTGTCCCCGCCCCGCTCCGGGGGCGGGTTCCGGGGGCCGCGCGTCCCGCCTCCGGGCCGGCCCTACGTCTAGCCCCGCCCACCCCGGACAGCAGGAGAGGCGGAGCCTCGGGCTCGGCGGCAGGTGCGGCGGCAGGTGTGCAGGGCCCTGGGCGGGGCCTCGCGGAGACGCGGCTGTTCTCGTGCACGCTGCCGCAGGCTTGCTCACCGCCCTGGGTACCCACCCTTCCTCTTAGGCTGCCACCTCCAGTGGTTGGGACCGGCCCCAAGGTCATTGAGGTTATCTCCGCAGAGAGGCTTTCCTTGGACCACCCGAACTAAAATAACGGTCAGTCCTCCCTCGTGGACTGACCTTGTTTTTATGTCCTTCACAACATCTCTCCCTTCTAAAATTAACTGCTTCTAATATATTGTCTTCCCTCTCTAAGCCCAGGTTCCATGAAGTCGGGGATAAATTCTGCCTTGTTCATCTCTATTCTCAGCATCCTGAATGGAACCGCGCATGAAGTAGGTGCTCAATAAATGTCGGTGACTCACTGAATTCACTTAATCATTTCCTTCATCTTTGCTTCATTGATTTGACATTTACAGAGAGCCTTCTATGCCCTTTTGATAAGCGCCGGTGATACCGAGATGAACAGGACAGGAACTCCACCTGGAGGTGAGAAAGATATATTAAAACGAACAGTTCCCAATAACACTAAAAATGAACACCTGTGAGTTCCAGATGCCAGGCAGAGCTCCAAGCACTGTACACATAATAATTCGCTTAATCATCACAAGACCAAGGACTGTAATCCTGCCCACTCTACAGAGGAGAAAAACGAGAACAGTCATGCCGTAAGCTGCCGTGATCAACTGAGATCGCACAGAGGGCCAGGGATCCAGAGAGATGTAGATTTTAGTCCCGAGCGGGTAGCTCTGGGATCTTAATTGCTCCCACACACCACGGTCTTCCGCAAGGGACTGGCTCTTCCCAGGTCAGAGCTCCGTTCCCCAGGGGAACTCCCCATATGAGAAGAACAGGTGTAGAGGGCTGAACCCAGGGGCAGGAGAGGAGCCTACCCGTTCAATCGAAGCAACGTGTGGACACAGTTCCCACACAACCTTGTGGGGGGCAGGACGGAGGGGGAGGTGGACGGATGGAGGGGTACCCAGGAAATTCAGGAACTAAGCTTACTCCCCTCTCTGGATTTCCGCATGTGCCCTTCTCTCTGCCTGGCAGGCATCTACCCTGGACTTTCACATATGTGGCTCTTTGTGAGTTTTTCCCCCTTGGATAGGTTTACCTTGGCCATGTCCCCTAACTGTCACACTACCATAATTTAAGACTCCTCCCCCCTCGAGGGGGAGAATGGCCTAGTCAGGTGCGTGGCCCTTATTCCAGATCCGGTGTTTCCCGTCTGTTCCTGGTCTCCGTCTCCTCATTCTAGACGGTCAGTCCCCTGAGGGCATGACCCGCCAGACCTCGCCGGAGGGCAGCAGGCACTCAGTACTTTTTGCAAGAGTGAAAAGGGCCCCGCGCTGAGTCCTTCTGGTTTTCCAGGCCGACCTCCAGGCCCGGAGGCCTTCCCAGGAGTCCCTGCCTCGCACATAGCGCCTGCCCTGAGCAGGGGAGAGGGCCCAGCCGTCTTGGCCGCTAGAGTTCTCTTGCGGCGAGACCCTCCCTCCTTCCCAGGCCTGACTGGGCTGCTTTCCCACTCTGGAGCAGGGTTCTGGTCGGATTCCACTCAAAGATGGTGTCCAAGACCAGAGGTAGAGGGGCAGCGGTGTATGTGTGGGCTAGGAAAAGCGGGGAGAGGGGAGAAAGTGTGCGGGGCCTCTGTTTCCCAGCCGAGATGGTGGAAGCGGGGTGGCCCTTCAGAGCCTCCCGACACTGCAGTTGCCAGGAAAATGGAGCACGTGGCGGTCGCGGCCGTTTCTCCCCCGCAGCGGGAACCCAGACTCTGCGACAGACGTGCAAGCCGTCAGACAGACACACACACACAGACGACAGAATAAAACTTGGGTTTATTCAGACTGTATCGTCTCCTTTTGGGGTACAGAGCGAAGGGCGGTGGGGGGTAGAGAGGCAGTATGTTTGGTTGTAGGGACATTGCCGATCGCCAAGCTCTTCTGTGTGATCTTTGGGCGGCCGGGATGACCGGCTGAACGATGGAGACGTGACGAAAGGGCTACCCGGGGCCCTTCCGGAGCCCTCAGACCAGTCCTAAACAGTCACCAGCCCTGTTGTCCGGTTGGCCCGGTCTTCTCCAAGAATTAAGGAGCAGATGGCTGAGAACATTTTGGCTCATCATAAAAGAAATAAAGGCTGAGAGGGGAGAATCACCAGGGGGCTCCGTGTCAGGCAGCGGCCTGCAGACTCGGGTGGACAGGCCTGTGTGAGGAGCACGTGTGTCTGTACGTGTCCCATCCTCCAGAAGCAGCGGCCGGCCCCCATACTCCTCCCACGTTGGTGCTACTCGGCGGGCCTCTTCCAGACCTTTCTTCCCTTTGCAAGCATTGGGCCTACGGATGCAGCTGAGGAAAGGGAAACTGCCCACAGGTCTCGGAAGAGGCCCTTCCTTCTTAGTCCTGCCCCATGTGTGCAGGGGGTCAGGACGCACCTCGGTCCAAGGGCCCTGGAGGGAAGCGCCCCCGTGCGGGTCGGAGGCTGTGGTGGAGGCGCAGGGGCTCACTGGGCTTCGGGCTGGGAGTGGCCACAGGGAGCATGTATTGTCCCAGCCGCCGCCAGGCCTCCCCTGAGTCTGGCCGGGCTGTGCAGGAACTGCCGGAGCAAGGGGGAAGCATGGACCCCGCGGTGGGGTTCTGGGCCCCTGGGCAGCTCTGCCTGCTCCGTGACCCTGGTGGGGGACTGCAGGGCTGGGTCCCCGCACTGGTCCACCCCTTCATACAGCTGGGTAACCGTTCTCGTGGCTCCGCCGCACTGGGAGCCAGCCGCTCCAGTCTGCAGCCCCAGAATGTTCTTCTGCCCAGCGGGCAGGGGGCTTCCTAAGGAGGCAGGGGTGGGCTCGGGCCGCCCGGAGCACTGGGTGACCTCCTTCTTTCCAGCCTTGTCCTGGAAACCTTTCTGGGGGAGCTGGGCCTGGCCCACATCCTGTGCCAGGTGAGTGCTTTTCGCTGAGACATCAAGGACGCCCCTGGGGCTGGGAGCCTCTGGAAGCTTCTTTGTGGCCGACTCAATGGAGATGAAGGTTGGAGAGCAAGATGACTCAATGGAGATGAAGGTTGGAGAGCAAGATGAATCTCTCCCGGAAGGGAAAACTCCGGGGAGGCCTGAGTCGTCTCTCAGTGTCTCTGGCCTCCTGGTGGAAGGGACGGTCGAGGCTGATTGGCCCCCGGCCTCGGTGTGATTTCTGACCTGGGCTTGACTCTGGGCCTCAGTCCGGCATGCATCCTGGGTTTGGTTCTTGACCGCAGTGTGCCCTCTGACCTCCTGGCCTGAACAGTCAGGTCCGGCTTTCCTCCTGTCCGTGTTACTGATCTTGCAGGCACTGAGGTCCTTCAGGGGTCCTTGGGAATGGCCCTGGGCGCTTGAGTCAGGCTGGAGGCTAGACATGGAGCTGAGGGCCTTGTGCACAGCCGCCTCAATGTCCAGCAGCCTGGCCAGGGTCTGTTCCCTCAGCCGGGCCACCTCTGCGCTGACCTTTGTCAGTTCCCCAAAGGCCTGCACCACTGAGGCCTCAGGCTTTTGGGGGGCAGCAGGGGCCTGAGGGGCCACTCCCAGCTGGGGCACAGTTTCAAAGAGCCTCCTCAGCGCCCGCACGTCCACACTGCTTGCGGCCTCCTTCTCCAGGGCTTGCACTTGGCTCAGGAGGCCCTGGAGCTCCTGCTGGCTTCCCCGCAGAATCTCAGAGTTCTCAGAGGCCCCTTGCTGGGAATCTGCCTCGGGCCTCTCTCCTGGGCGGCCGGGGCCCTGCTGTGGTGAGGTGGGGTGACTGCCGAGAGCTGAGAGCTTGGGAGGCCCGGAGCTCTGGGCATTGCTGCCTGCAGCCTGGCTCTCGGCGGATCCGGAAGCCATGGCGCCGGCGCCATGTTGGGGGCTGGGGCGGCTCTGGTCACCGGGGCTTCCAGCGAGAGATTGGCGTCCCTGGCTGGCAGTGGTGGGGGTGCTGGCTGGCCCACCGATGGCTGCGTCTCTCTCACCTGCCTTGTGCTCTTCTTGCCCGGCTTCCTTGGAGGAGCTGGGAGGTGGAGCTGAGGGCTTGGGCAGCCACTGGGGAAGGGGGATCTGGCTTAGGTGTGCAGGCTTGGGAGGCAGCTGAGGTTTCTTTCTTGGGGGCGTTTTGGGCTCCAGTTTTGGGGTCCTTGCCTGTGACTCCCCGGGGGCTCCCTGGCTGGCAGGGCTGCCGTGGGAGTGGAGAAGCGGGGCCCGCAGGGCCTCGGAGTCCTGCCGGATAGAGTCCTCGCCATGACGGGCTTGGGCTGGGAAGTCAGGTCCTGTCACAGCAGCTGAGAGAAGAGGAGGAGGAGGAACAGAGGCATTATGGGAGTGCGGGCTGGCACCTGCAGGCCGAGGCCCGGAGGCCAGAGTGTGGTGGGCTAAAGAGGCAACCTTCAGGGTGGTCTCTGCAGCTCGGAGGCCTCCTGGGCCGACTCTTGCCATTGCCTTCTCTGGAGGTCCCCAGGCCGTCTGCGTGCAGCCCCCAGGCTCCTCCCACCCAGGCCCCCGACTCTGACTTGGCCCTTCCTGGAGTGCGCTGGGAGCCTGGGCCGAGAGGGCAGCGTCCCCGCCCCTCTGTGGGGGCTCTCTTTCAGAAGGCTGGACACCCCCCGATGGGTCAAAAGTCCTCACGGGGTGAGCAGTGTAGATACCATCCTGAACGGTCACCCGCCCCCCTGGCAGCCCTCCGGGCGATGCTTTCTGTTCCCCACTGACCTTTCTGGGGGCTGCTGGGATCCTGGGGTCACCTCCGGCCATAGGCCTGGTGTTGCTCTGGACAGCCACAGTGGTCACAGCCGATGCTCGGCGCTGACCGTCCTGACGGGGTGCAGGGGTGGCCGTAGGGGCGGAGGCTTGCTGGTGCTTGTTCAGAACCTGCTGATGCAGGCTTTGGGCCTCGGCGGTGGCCATCCGCAGGTTTTGCATGGCGGCCTGGAGGTCGGGGGCTGCGGGCCCCAGGGGCGTCGTGGTGGTTCCTTCCGACTTTCCCCAAGCTGCTGTCCCCTTCTGCCCAGTGCAGCTGTCTTCCTGCTCTCCTTCCCCAGCCAGAGGGCCTGCCTTTCCCGGGCCTCTCAGATGCCCCATCCCCATGCTGGGGTCCAGGGGGGGCACGTGGATGATGTTCTCAGGTGGGGGCGGCTTCGGGGCCCCCTCGCTGGCCGGCACTGGACTCGGATCCGCCGGCGGTTCCCACCGCAGACTGTGCAGGCCCCCCAGGTCTCCTTTGTCGATGCAGCTGGCCAGCAGCTGCACGCTGCCCCTCCCGGGCGCCCTGCCGGCCAGCCGGGGCTGCAGGGAGTAGGCGGTCAGCGAGACCAGGCCCTGGTCGGTCTCCTGCATCACCAGCCCGGTCCTCGCGACCGAGGTCCCCAGGCCACAAGCCAGCAACTGTTGGAACTCAGGGTCCGCGTCTTCGACGTTCCCGCCGCCGCCCGGAGCCGGCAGCCTCAGTGGCTTCAAGTGCAGCCGGCCCGCTGGGTCCTCCTGAACGAGCAGCCCCTGCCGGGCCACGTCGGGCCGGCGCAGCACCTGCCGGACAATCCTGGGAAGCTCGCCGGACACCAACTCCTCCTTCCGCACTTGGGGCGCCCCCTGCCCTGGGCCCGGGAGCACGTACTTGGCAAGGCAGAGCTCTCCTGGCCCTCGGGCCTCCATGAGGATGCCGCCGTGGTGCAGGACGCCAGGCACAGCGTGCAGGGCCTTCAGGGTCCCCTCGGCCGCAGTCTCCTGCCTCTCGGGCTCCTTGCTGCCTGAGGGGCCCAGGGGCTGCCCTTCCTGGGAGTTGTCGCCTTGGATGCTCTCGGCCGCCAGGGAGCCCATGGGGCAGTTCTCAAAGAGCCAGGTGAACTTGTGCACAGAGCCCGCAGGGATGGGCTCGGGGAGTACTCTGGGCCCCTGGTCTTCCCTCTGGCCTGCCTCCAGGGCCTGGAAAACCTCCTTCTGCCGGGACACTTGCCCGGAAGGGATCTCCACGCGGCTGCAGTAGCGCACGGGCCCTCTTGCACAGGGGCGCCCTGAGGCCTGCAGAGGCTCAGTTTCGAAGACACGTCCGGCGGTCTGTCTGTCCCCAGCCTGGATCTGGCTCGCCTGCAGGTGCTGCTCCCCGGAGCCTTCTGGCCTGTCCGGGGGTTGGGGTGCAAACATCCAGGTGTAGGACCGTCCCTCGGCCTTAGTTGCGGGGTCCGTGACCTCTGACCCCAGCTCACTCATCGGGCGCGTCTCAAACAACCACCGGATGGTCCGCACGTCACCTTTAGGGGGCGCCTCAGGCTGGGGAGCTGCCTGACTCTTTCCTTCTTCTTCCTGCCGTTCTTGCCGTTCCCGCTGGTGGATGACCTCCAGGGGCTGGGTCTCAAACAGCCACCGGGCGGTGCCCACGTCTCCGGCCACCACTTCCTCCCGGGTGATACCCCGCACCACGTCCACGGTACTGGGGCTTCGGCCTAGCTGGTCGAGGGGCCGTGTCTCAAACATCCACCTGTAGCCCTGCACGTCACCTCCAACTATCTGCTCTCTGCTGACAGAGGTCAGGGCGTGGAGGTGGCCTTTGCCGTCCTGCATGGCATACACTGGGGACCCTGTGTCCTGGGACTGCCCGGCAGAGTCCATTCCTTGTGCTCTGCTCAGATTCCTATGGGCTGAAGAAGCCTCGCCCTGCCCAATGCTGTCCAGGGGGAGGGTCTCAAAAAGGTTCTTGAAGGCTTTCACGTCCCCCTTCGCCCCATCCCTCTGGGGAGCACTCCGGGAGAGGGACTGTGCCGAGGAGCCATCGCCGGGTAGATGCTCAGACGTGAGCCCCTCAGGCTCCCGGGGTCCCACGCGCTGCAGGTGACCCACTTGGACCTTGTCTCTACCCGTGTCCAGGGGCTTCATCTCAAATAGCCACAGGGTGGAGCGGACATCGCCGGGGACGACTTCCTCTCTGGGCAGGGGCTCTGCTCCAGGCTCCCCTTCCCCCTTGAGAGTGTCTAATGCTCGGGTCTCGAACAAATGCCTCTGTTGGCGAACATCCGGCCCAGGGGGGATAAGGTCTGGGGATGGCTGGAAGTCTTTCTCGTCCACCAAGATCTCCCGAATGGCGTCCAGGGGCTGTGTCTCAAAGATCCAGCGGGTGGCGCTGACGTCAGGCCGGGCCCCCTCCTCCAGGGAGATCCCCCTGATTACCCGCACCTGGCTGGGGTCCCTGTTGATGGCGTCCAGAGGTTGGGTTTCAAAGAGCCAGCGGGCGGACCTCACTGCATTGCTTTGAATCTCCTCCCGGCACGCAGCCTTGACCTCGTGGATGGCACCCTGGGCGTCCTGGATGGCACACAGGGGCTCCGTTTGGAACAGTTTCACCGTCTTCTTCACATCGCCCTTCAGCTCCTGGATCTCGGAGCGCAGCTCCAAGGGGCTCTGCTCCTGCATGGAGGGGCGGGAGCCCAGGCGGTCCAGGGGCCGCGTCTCGAAAAGCAGCCTGGTCCCCTGGACATCCCCGCCGGCTTCAGGCTCTCTCGCCGTAGCCTCCGGTGCCTCGGCCTGGCCGGTCAGCGCATCCAGCGGCGTGGTCTCGAACAGCCGGCGGGCCGCACGCACGTCCCCTCCGGCCGGCGGAGGCCCCCCGGCTGGCGCCTGGTCTACGCTGTTGGCAAAGGAGCCTTCCTCGAACCTGCGGGAGGTGGCCTGGACGTCGCCGCCGGCCACGGGCTCCCTGGCAGGCGGCCTCTCGCGGTCCCCGATGGCGTCCAGCCGCCAGTTCTCAAAGATCCAGCGCATACACTGGACGTCCCCCTCGGTGGGCTCCTCCGAGTCCAGGACCTCGGCCAGGTCTTCGGCCACAGCCTCGGCCAGGTTCTTGCGGAGCTCGGGGTGGATGTGCTTGTAGAGGCGGCGGAGCTCGCTGGCTTGCCTCTGCTGGTGGAACTTGGCGAAGGACTCCTTGGGGGGCGGCGCTGGCAGGTCCTCCGGGGCTGGGGGTGGCGGGAGGGGCGGGTCTTCCGCAGTTGCCATCGGAGTGGCCGGCGTGGGGGCCGCCTGAGTCTGGACTCGGACCATCCTTCTGAGGAGAAGGGGCAGACATGAGGATGGGGCCGGGAGCTGGGAGGAATCCCAGTGGGCCCGGCCGAGGGGCGGAGAGTCCTGCCTTGACCCGTGTTTAGAGACCCCCTCGCTTCCCCCAGACCTCACCAGGGTATGGCTCCGCCCCCTGCAAGGTCCGTGTGTGACGAGCCTTGAACTTAGAGCAAATGGGGCCGTCCATCGGGGTGGCTTCTGCTTTCCCAGAGTTACCTGGGTTGCCAGGGAGCAGACGGAGCCCTACCGGCCGTGAAACTCTGTCCTTTAGCCCTTTAAGGGATGCCCACACCTCCATTCGGCAAACTGGACTCGCCCATCCTCACCACAGTCCGTATTCCCCCTAGCGAGCTCCCGGGCAATCCTGACCTACAGCGTCCCAGCCGGGGAAAGGCAGGTCCCTACACTCGTGACTGCTTCCCGGGGAGAAGAAATTCCCGTTCTCAACGCCAGAGGGCGCATTTGCCACTTTCACGGGAGTCCTGCCCCAGCCTTTAAGCTCTTGGCTCTCAATTCGCTCTCCGATCCTTCCAGGCCCCAACTGGGGCCCGTGGCCTGTGCTACAGCAGAAGGCTTTCACCAGAAATCTCCCGGCCCAGATCCAGAACCCCAGGTAAGGGCCTTCTGTGCCATACCCCAAGACTCGGAAGGTCTGGGCTAGGGGGACCTCAGTCTCGAGGGTCTTCTAGCCCAGCCACTCCCAGTTTAAGATGAGGAAACTGAGGCACAGAGAGAGTCAGATCTTTGCTAATGAGTGGCAGACAGTGCTGGCTGGGGGCTCCTGGACACTATTTGGGGCCTCCTCCCAGGAAATAGGAGGGGAGGGGGCGTGAAGCTCTCTTATGGCGGTGGCGCCCCTCTGCTCCCCAGCAGGCACCCCTAGGAGAGCCTGAGGGGGACACCCACCGGGAGGGAGGGCAGGCGACTGAGGGCTTACTGCAGAGACTGCCTGTCCTTGCTCACGGAGACTCGTCCCCAAGTGCACCCGGCCGGCCCCACACTCCTGTACTTCTCCTCTTTCTCCCCCTTTCACGTCCATCAGCTTCCACCAAGGTGAGGCTTCCCCCCAGCGCCCCTCCCCCCCTCCCACGGCCTCCCGCCGCTCTAGACTGTCTCTGGTCTCTGTCCTCTGTGTGTCTTATCTGTCTTGTGACAGGTGTACTGACGGTCCCCAGAGGCCGGTGGCGAAAGAATGAGAAGCACGTCCCCCCTCCCGCTGCCCCTGGCCCACTGCTCTGCTCCGCACTCATGCTAAATATGGCCGAGGTCCTGCCCCGGGCTCCCTGATCCTGCCCCTCCCCCTGGGCTGGTGTCAGGCCGCTGGCCTGCGGGGCGGCCAGAGCCAGGGGCCTGGCGGTGGGGGGAGGTGCGCGACCCAGGCAGCAGGTGGGGGGCAGGACATTTTCGTGGCTGCCTCGGAAGGCGGGGTGGACTGAGATCCGCTTGTCACCCCCCCTTCTGAAGTAGCCATCCAGCGCGCCCACCAGACATCAGAGCCCCAAGGAGTGAGAAGTCTAAAAACCTGAGTTTTAGTGCGTCTCAGTGTGCGACCTGGGTGGTTCCTTTTGTCTCCGAGTTCTGATGGGAAAAAAGGCCAACCGCGCCTCCCTGTCCTGTCACTACCCGTGTGGCCTGAGCAGATGGCATGTTTAGGTCACCAGTTCCACCCCACTGCTGACCCCTGGAATCTTCAGAATCCCTGCTATGGTTACAAATGGTTAGAATCCTGAGTCCGGGGATGTCAGAACTAAGGACGCTCGGAGGTCAAGGAAGCTGACCCCCTCATTGTTCAGGTGGGGAAACTGAGGCCCAAAGCCAGGAAGGAGCTAGTCCCAGGGGCTCTATAAGGCCAGATTTGAAGCATCTGGCCCCTGCCCCTTCTACCCTCGCCCCTGCCTGGACCGAAACTCCTGGGGCTTAAGTTTCTAACGGGCAGGGACAGGGGTGGGGTGTGGACGGAATCAGAATCGGACTATCAGACTTCGGGTCAGGCCTGAACGCCAGAGCTCGGCCTCCTTGGGCCGGGCCAGCCTTTCAGGGTGACCCCACCTTTGCTCCCAGGTCTGCTTGACCTTGACTCAGCCGCCCCCATGGGTCTCAACACCTGGGCAGACTCAGATCTGGTCTCCGCACCTGGTGTCCCCAGATCTGCCCCAAGGGCTTTCCCACTGGGCCAGCCCGTGGCCTGGGGCAAGGTCTGCCTCCCACCCCAGGCTTTAGGCCACGATACGCGGGGAGCTGGGCTCAGGCCAGCCCTGGGAAGATATTCCTGGGGCCAGATATGCCAAGCCTTTCGCCCACAACAGCTGGGCGTGGGGTTTGTCCTCACAATGTGAAATCGGGCCCACTTCTTACCCTCCACCCCCCAGGCTCTCCCTCCCCTCTGGGTCCCTCTCTCCTCCCGACATTGGGCCTGCCTGGGCTCCCCTGAGAGGAAACCCTGAAGCCGGAGGAGCTCCATGCCTATATTTTAAAATTCGCAACTCCGGGCCACCTCCTCCTGAAAGCCTTCCTGGATTACGCCTGACGGGTAAGAACCTGTTTCTCCTGTGGGACTCAGGCCTGTGGCGGCCGCTCTGAGAAGTGCCACGGGGCTCATGCTAATTCTCCTTTAGTTTCCTCCTGGAATCTTTGTATCGGGACCCCCTCGGGACCCCCTCGGCTCACCTCCCACCTCCTCCCTCTGCCCGGAGCTACCTCTGAGATACGCGACCCTGAGAGCCAATCCGCCTTGGCCAGAGGGGATCCCAGTCCAGGGAGCCAGCCTGCCACGGAAGACAAAAGGGCAGGTTACCCACCTGAAGATCCCACTTGGCTGCGGGGGTGCTCGGGGGTCTGTCTTTCCCGTCGGGCTTCTTGTTCACGGCCGGTCCTGTTCTGCGGGCCTCGTTCGATGCCTCCTCGCTGCCCTGGCTCGGGTCTCTGTCCTCTGCCAGCCCTAGCAGCTGCCTTTATCTTCCTGGCTGGTGGTGGGAGGCGGGGGCAGGGGGTGGGCCAGGTGGGGGCGGGTGGGAGAGCTAAGTTCAGAGTATGAAGTGGCCCGGTTATTTTTAGGGCTTGTGGAAGCTCGCCTTCCGTCCCGGGGAATCGGTTACAGGTCCTTTCTGCTGGGAGGGGAAGAGGACGAAGGACGGCTTCATTCATCCCAATTTCATCTGAGGATTGGGGTCAGTGACTCAGCGACGGTGTGGGGTGCTGGTGTCCCAGACTATTTTGAGGGAATGAATACAGGGGGGCATCCGACACCGGGACGGCCCCGTGGCCCACGCACCACCGCCCCCTCCCTGCTCCAGACCGGCCGCTAACTGTTGCGGGTGTGTGCGTGTCCCCCGTGCCGGGGGACTGGAAGCCCCCTGAGGGCAAGCCTGTGCCCTCTCCTCCTCTACTCCCGGCCTGGGCCCTTCGAAGGGTAAGCCCAGCTCCCCTTCTCCCCCATTCCCTGGGTGCGAAGGATCTCCCCTCCCTTTGCCTTCCTCTTCCCGCCCCGCAGCACCCGTCTATGCAGTCCAGAGCGCAGCTGGATGGGGGGAAAGACAGCTGAACTTCCAGGCCTCGACTCTTCACGAGGCCCCTGAATTATCCCAGAATTCCACGGGATGGATGGTTCCACGGTCTTCAGAGCCGATCAGGTGGGTCCCTCCCTCTGACTCAGGGCCCAGACTTTCTGGGAATGGAGGGGGAAGGGAGGGGTGGCATGCGGCGAGCTGACCGTGGGGTTATTTCTGACCCTGGAGTCATCAGCTTCCCAGTCCCAGAGAGTCCACGGGCGGGGTGGGGGGGAGTGTCATACCTCCCCCTTCCTTGCTTCCCAGAAGCCAGGGCACTCAGCAGGCTCCAGAGGGCCCGGCATGGGGACCAGGAAGGGCGCAGGGCGGCGGGGGAACCATCCGGGGCACACGTGAAGGAGGCGTTCTTGCCCAGGCTCTGGGTCTACGGTCACGCAGGTGCATTCTGTCACCTGGCAGAACGGGGTCTTTCTTGTGACATGCCGGATGCCCTCTGGTGCCAGGGAGTGACAGCAGGCAGCGCTCAGTGTTTCCGCTGAGTCAGCGTGAGTCATGCCGCGCTGACCTGGGGGCAGAGAGAGGGGCATCTGAGGCCCCCTTCTCTTACACCCGCTCCGTCTTTGGGCTCCCCCTGTCCTTTCCTACCCCTCTGCCTGCTCCCCGGGCTTTTCCTGACCATCTGGTTTGTTCTTTATCTAATACACTGTGCTTTTCGATACAGTCGCCACGAGCTGTAGGTGATTCTTCTTTACATTTAAATGGAGTGAAATGAAAGAAAATTAAAAAAACCCAGTTCTTCCCTCACGCTGGCCACATTTCTGAGTGCTCCCTAGAGACACACCGGGCACATCCTTGTGGAAAGTTCTCTGCACTACCTCTGCTGTTGACACTGAAAATCTAATAACAGAGGGGGTTTCCTTCTTCACCTTGGCTGTGAGGAAGCTCCGAGCCACGCCCAGAGTCTAGCAAGTGGACTTGGGGGGCTGTAGCCTGTGTAACGAGGGTCTGTCTCTGAGAGCGTTTCCGGAATAAAGGGCTTTCAGTTTTATTTTATTTATTTTTTTTAATGTGTATTTATTTTTGAGAGAGAGAGAGAGAGAGAGCGTGTGTGCACACAAGCAGGGAAGGGGCAGAGAGAAGAGGGGCAGAGGATCCGAAGCGGGCTCTGTGCCGACAGCAGACAGCCCGATGCGGGGCTCGAACTCACGAACCACGAGCTCATGACCTGAGTTGAAGTCAGATGCTTAACCGACGGAGCCACCCCGGCGCCCCAAGGACTTCCGGTTTTGAAGCTGGGAACCTCTAAGACACCCGGGACGAGGGGGTCATCCCACGTGTAATGAACCACAGTACCACGTCATCGGGGTGTCTGTTACAAGGCCACCGAGGCCCGATTTATCAGAGTATCTTCGGTGGAGACGCTACGCAGCTCCCTCAAAGCGTCTTGGGAATGCGGCTGGGAATAAATAAATACACTGAGGTTGAACTAATCGATCTCCGTCAAGAGGCAGAGGGGCCTTGGGGGAGCGCGGTGAGGGAAGGCTGCGGTGTGCCGGGGCCGGGCCCTCCTTCCGGGGCCCACCGCTCCTCCGTCAGCCCCTCCCTCCAAGCGGGGCTCTGCCAGACTTGGGGACCCGTCGGTCGGGAGCTCACGGTCTCCCTGCAGAGCTGGCACGCTGTGGCCGAGCTCGGATGAGCGGCTGGTGGCAGACTGGTAAGGTTTCAGGAGAGGCGGCGTCCGGGACTAATTAGGAGCCAGACTGCCTGAGTTCGAATCCTACCTACCGGTGACACTCACCGGCCGTGGGACCTTGGCACTCCTTTTTTTTTTTTTTAATGTTTATTTATTTTTGAGTCAGAGAGACACAGAGCATGAGTGGGGGAGGGGCAGAGAGAGAGGGAGACACAGAATCCGAAGCAGGCTCCAGGCTTTGAGCCGTCAGCACAGAGCCCGACGCGGGGCTCGAACTCACAGACCGCGAGATCATGACCTGAGCTGAAGTCGGCCGCTTAACCGACTGAGCCACCCAGGCGCCCTGACCTTGGCACTCCTATTCCTCGGCTGCCCCCTCTGCGAGATGGGGATGAGACTTGTGCAGCCCTCGAAGCTTTGCTGTGAAGAAGGTACACGTTCCTCTCTCTCTCTCTCTCTCTCACGTGCGCACACGCACGCAGTGCGTTTAGAGCAGTGCCCAGCGCACTAGAAGCTCGAGAAATGAGTAAGCACAGTAAGTCCTTCCCTGGATCGCGGCCACCCCAGCTTCGCTGGATCCCAGATCCCAGTGTGTCCTCCCTGTCTGGAGACGAGTGCTCTCGCAGACACTGGCTGGCAGCCCCGGCCCCCCTCTGGCTGGGAGGCGAGCAGTGATGCCAAGGGACGGCTCCGAGCGGGCCGAGCTGGCCCTGCCCCACGCCTTCAGGAGACGGGTCTGCTCCGCCTCTTGATAAAACCATCTGAACCCCCGAATCGGGATTGTCTGCTCGGGGAGCAGCCCCCCCCCTCCCCGGGGTGGGCAGACCGGAGGGGCGCGTCTCCACCCTCCCTCCCCGGGAATGTGGCTGCCACATGAGAGGCAGGGGAGCGCGGGATCTGGCGTCACACGGCTGGGATCGAATCTCCGGCTTGTCGCTTCCTGTTTCCACGACCTCTGAACGTCTGTCAGTTCTCCGCGCCCTAGCGTCTTAGTGCGGGATCTCCCAGGGGCGGACCCCCAGGGGAGCACCGGTTGAGCACCCGGCCTTGGGAGCACCAGCTCTCCCGGCCGGCCTGTGTCTCTGGCGGAGAGATCCGAGGGATTGAGGTGGGAATCTGTGAGCCTGTCCGGGGACTGTCCCCTGAAGCTGCCGGCGACCCCTGGGGAGGCGCCAGGGAGCATGGGGTGTCTGCCCGTTTTACAGGTGAGGAAATGAAGGCTCAGAGAAGTTAGGCTGACACGTGGATGACGGGCTTAACGAGGATTAGAACTCAGGTTTCCTACCGCCCCGGCCAGGGCGGCCTGGCCCCTGGGGATGCCTCGCGAGGAGGGATGTGCTGGGGATGACACAGACCTGGGTGTCACGAAGGACATGGCCACCACCCGGATGCCCAACGCTGCCTGCTGGGACAGCGGGAAGCCCGGCGGTGGCCTCTCCTTAGTCCTCGGGCTTGGAGAACTGTTGTCCGTCCTGCACGCATTCTGGGGACCCCAGAGCACTTGGGGCTGGCCCGGCCAGGGAGGGGTGCTGTTGGCAGCACTGCAGGGGCGGGGGGGGGGCCCTGCCCTGAGACCCTGTTAGCAGCCTGCTGGCAAATGTCCCCGCCTCCCATCCTGCCCCAGGACTTACAGGGGCCCCGCCGGAGCCAGGCACTGTGCCGGACGATTCCCAGCGGCTTGCTGGCTGCGGAACCTGTCGGGGGACCCACACTTCAGTGGTCTGACCTGGTGAGGACAGAGGTACCGGCTTGGGGTCGAGGGGCCCAGGGAGGGAGAAGCCAGTTCCAGGTAGGGGTGCCCAGGGGGGTTCATGGAGGAGGCAGCCTGTGAACGGACTCCCCCAAATAAGGAGGCCCTTGAGAGGAGGAGATGGGTGGGGTGTTAGCAGCTGAATTGGGTTCCCCTCAGATTCTTATTGAAGCTCTAACCCTCAGACCTCAGAATGTGACCGTATTCGAAGACAGGGCCTTTAAAGAAGTCACTGAGGTCAAATGAAGCCCAGCAGGTAGGGGCCCAATCCAGTGGGACTCGTGTCCTTTATAAGAAGAGCAAGAGCCACCAGGAATGCGTGTGCTCGGAGGAAAGGGCCGGCGAGGACACGGCGAGAAAATAGCCTCCTACAAGCAAGCGTGGAGGGAGGCCTCGGGAGAAACGCAGCCGGCCATGAGCTTGATCTTGGATTTCCAGCCTCCAGAACTGTGAGGAAATTAATTTCGGTTGGTTAAGCCACCCAGTCTGTGGTCTTTGGTTCTGAGGGCCTGAGCTGAGGAAGTGAGTGGGGAGCAGCATTGAGGTGGAAGGTGTGGCCTCAGTATAGTCCGGGGGGGGGGGGGTTGGAGGGGGGTGGGACAATCTGACCGAGCCCAGGGTGGAGAGAGAGAGGGGTGTTGATAAAGGAGTCCCGGAGGTCACCGGGGTCAAATATAATCCCTTTCCACACCCGCACACTGCTGAGTACAGATTAATTTGAGCGGGTCTTCACGGGATATAGTTGGCAGAATTCTTTAACCGTTTATTTATTTTTTGAGAGACAGCATGAGAGGGGGAAGGGACAGAGAGAGAGGGAGACACAGAATCCAAAGCAGGCTCCAGGTTCTGAGCTGTCAGCACACAGCCTGACTCGGGGCTCGAACTCGTGAGCTGTGAGGTCGTGCCCTGAGCCGAAGTCGGCAGCTTAATGCACTGAGCCGCCCAGGCGCCCCTTGGCTCTCAGAATTCTAAGATGGAATGGTGAGCCCGGTGAAATGTCTGACCGGCTCAGGTGATGCCCGATCTCATGGTTTGTGAGTTTGGGCCTGGCATTGGTCTCTCTGCTGTCACCGAGGAGCCCATTTCAGATCCTCTGTCCCCCTCTCTCTGCCCCTCCCCCACTCATGCATGATCTCTCTCTCCCTCTCTTTGCTCTCTCTGTCAAAAATAAACATTAAAAAAATAATAAAGATGGCCTCCCAAGATTCCTGTCCCCTGGTGATTCATGACACACGACTCTAAGCACTGCCGTGAAGGTTTTTGCGTGTGTGATTGAAATCCCAAGTAAGTTGATCTTAAGATAAAGAGATCATCTGGGTGGGCCTGGCCTAATCAGGGAAGGCTCTTAAAAGCGCAACGGTTTTCTTCAGCTGAGGGCAGGCAAGGAGAGATTTGATACACCTTCCCGACTTGCAGCTGGAGGGCCCATCTGAGAAGGAACTGAGAGAGGCTCCTGGCTGCCAGCCAGGAAATGGGGACCTCGGTCCTGGAATCAGGGGAACTGGATTCTGTCACTGACCCGAATGAACTTGGAAGAGGAGTTTCCTTCGGTTTCCAGGCGAGGCTGAGCCTCGTTCCAGCCCCACGGTTCCCTGAGCAGAGAGCTCCACTCCGCCGTGCGGGACTTCTGTCTTAGCCGCAGAACCGGGAGCCAATAAGGGGTGTCCCTCGAGCTAAGTTCGTGATCTTCGGCCTCACCAGAATAGAACTCGAATCGAGTGGACGCTGGAGCCCTCGCGGGAGGGTGGGAGGCCACGCAGGGAGCGGGTCCCAGCAGCCCGAGTTCCCAGTGATGGAGATTTGGGTGGTGGCAGAGAAGGGGGGACAAGGGGCCGAGTCTGCGTGATGCTCAGGAGACAGAAGCGAAAGAGCTAAAAGGTGCCCGAGCGGCTGGCGTGCGGTCTGAGGTGGCCATCTGAAAACCGTTCGGTGTACTTGACCGTGAGGAGGACGGTCCTCACAGTGGCCAACAGCTGTCTGGCTTGGGGCAGCGGGTAGGCGGTGGGAGTTGCGGGGAAGCCAGGGTGAATGGCGGAGAGGGGGTGACAGGCGGACTTCGGACAGGATGAGGGTGAGGTGGCCGGACCCCCCCCCCACCTCTCCCCCCTGCAGAGCCGGTCTTCGGGGGCCAGGTAGCGGGATCCGGACCTCCGGGCTGGTGACCAGAGACCTGGCAGCCATTATGTGTGCTGAGGAGGTGCCGGAGTGCTGCCCCAGGGCTCTGCGAGGAGGAGCGGGCTCGGGGACACGGCGGGGAGAAGCTGCGGCGTGAAGCAGCCGCCAGGGGGGCAGGAGAAGCACCAGGCGAGGCGCTGGTCTTGGAAGAGGCTGAGGGAGAAACGCATTTCCGGGAAGGAGGAGAGCAACCGTGCTCAGGTCTCCACGGAGTAAGAGAAGGAGCGGGGAGGGGCTGCCAGATGCACCGAGGACACCCTCGAGGACGGTGGCCAGAAGCCACCGGGAGCAAAGGGAAGCCCCGGGAGAAATGCCTCTGGGCCTCACAATTCTCACGGGCCAAGTAGGAACCGATATAGGAGTCAGGGTTGTTGTCGAAAACCAGATCGGGCTCAGGAAAACACGTCTGGGCCAAGAGAGACGCAGAGTCCCGCAGGCGGGAGGGCAAACGGAGCTCCGGCAGTGGCCCGCAATGCCCCGAGCGCCCAGCAGGTGGCAGCACCTCATCGAGTGCCACTTCTTTGGGAAGCCTGCATTTCTATCATCTCATTTATTTATTCTGCAAGAACTCTTCTCACTGCGGCTAGGTGCTGAGCTCTCGGCCGAGCCCTAGAGATTCTCTCTCTCTCTCTCTCTCTCTCTCTCTCTCTCCCTCTCGCTGTCTGTGTGTCTCTCTCCTCGTGGAGGCTACGTGAGGCAGATCAAACAAACAAGTGATTTATCGTCACGACTGTCAACCCACCCTCTAAACTTCAAAGCTTTATCTTCTCCAAGTCAGAGAGGAACCCTTCTAGAATGTGATGTATATCCCTTCCTCCTTGAACAGAAGGTACCAGAAGTACCTTGCTTGTTCATGGGACACGTCGCGTGCATTTTCCAAAGACGGCGACTCCAGTGTCCCCATCCCCACCGCGTCTCCCTTATCGGGCTTTGACTCTTCTCCAGGTGACAGAAAGGAGCTGATACGCCATTCTCTTGCGTCCAGGCTAGTGGAAGGACATTTTATGACTTTTCTTTCTTCCTTTTTTTTAATGTTTATTTTTGAGAGAGAGAGAACAAGCAGGAGTGGAGGGAAAGGCAGAGAGAGGGAGAGAATGAGAATCCCAAGCAGGCTTGGTGCTGTCAGCGCAGAGCCTGACGCAGGGCTTGATCTCATGATCCGTGAGATCCTGACCTGAGCCGAGATCAAGAGTCGGAACCTAACCGGTTGAGCCACTGAGTCACCCCATTTTATAACTTGTCCGAGGCCATAAAGGGCCTCACGGGGCAACACGGCGTCCACCGGCTTTTCTGGGGACGCTGGAACCCAGCTGCCATGCTGTGAGGAAGCCCAAGCAGCCTGTGGAGAGATCTCGTGGAGATGAACCGCGGCCCTGGCTCAGTCTCCAGCCCACAGCCAGCACCACCCGCTAGCTGCAGGAGCACGCCGGCCTAGAAGCGGGCGCTGCAGTCTCCAGGCGAGTCGTCCCTGCTGATGCCACACCGAACAGAGACGGAGCCGTCTCTGACTGGAGAACTGTGGGCAAAATGGCTGCTGTTGTTCCAGGCCACTTAAATTCTGAGGTGGTCTGTTAGGCAGCAATAGATACAATTCATTACATAACACGTAGCAGGGCCTGCTGTCCACCGGGCTCTTTGCTACAAGCTGGGGACTTAGGGCAAACAGGACAGGAATGATCTGTGCTGTGGTGACAGACACTGTCTGGCCAGGCAGTTAGACCGCGACCAAAGCTCTAGAATTCTGGCTTAACTCGAAGCCAGGACAAGGTTATCCGGCTCCAGGCACTTCACCTTCTTGCCTCATCTCCAGGTATAGTATGTGTACGGTTGACCTCCCTTTCCTCAGAGTTATGGTGACTCTCCCGTGACAGAGTGGCTATTGAGAACATGCTGGAAGCTGGGACAGGCCCGGGGCGTCCCGGGGTGACCGGGCCCGTGAGCATCCCCACGCACACCACCTCCCCAGCCCTCGCTCCCGCCCAGGCCACCATTTCCCACCTTTCATTCCCACGCCAGCCTCTCACCTCTCCCTCGAGTGTCCGCTCTTGGGACCCTCACCCCCAGTCACGGAGCAGCGAGAGGGGCGTCTGTCTCTGTGCTCAAATGGCAGCAAGGCTTCCCTCTGCTCCTAGGATGAGACCGGAGACGGCCAGGCCTCCCAAGGCCCTGCGTGAGGCGGCCCCACCGGTGTCCCCACCCCCGCCTCGCAGCGCTCTCTCCCTCCCTCCCTTTCCCGTCCTCGGGTCCTCAGGACGCACAGAGACCTCTCTGCTGGGAGTGGGACACCGGCTGGTCTCTCTGCTGAGCTCTGGGGACCCCGGCCTCACCCTTCTTCGCCTCCTGTCCCCGTTCTGTCCAACACCACGAGGGGACTGTGGATAGGTGGGGACACCCCAGACTGCAGGTTCACGTGGCCTCCATAAACCCCCCCTCTCTACGGCCACCCCCCCAGGCCTCGCCATGTGGGCCCTGGCAGAATAGTCTGCTCTCAGGTGGATGGACCTAGAAAAGAGACTGGGATGATTGAGAATCCCGGGGTCCCGGGCACCTCGAGATGGAGAGAGACCTCTTCAGACAGCTTACCCGAGGGGGCGCCAGGAGCCCAGGGGGAACCCCGAAGAGAGAGTGTTTGTGGGGGAAACCTCTAGGTCCAGCGGGAATTATCAGGAGCAAGCTGAGAAGTGCATCCCCCGTGTCTGTCACTGCAGGGGGTATGGAGTTTCGGGGTGTCCCCAAAGAACCTTCAAAACACCCCATGATGGAAAGAGCCAGCCTCGAACATCTGCCAAGCTCAGGAATCGATGCTTCAGGAAAGTACCAGAACTGCGATCCCCCTCCTGCCCTTTTTCCTCTCTCCCTGCTCCGCCCCCTGAACTTGGACTCCGGAGGGGTCAGAACACCAAGGGCAAGCTGGGCAGACGGGGGAGGTGAGTAAGACAGGACCTCGGAAGGCTGTCCTGACTCCGCCTGGGAACTCGGTGGGGAAGTCAGTGCGAGGAAGGGTAGGGTAGCGAGTTATTTCTCTTTCTTCTCCAGACTCAGTCCTCTTTACCCTTTACCCACCCACGGTCGCTCCACACTCAGGGTGCGGGAAGGAGAAGGAGGAGAGACAGGGCAAGAGAAGTGTCGGGGGCGCCCTCTGGGAGGGTCAGAGGCCCAGGTGCCGGCTCTTCCTCTGAGGACTGCCCTGTGGGAGCACTGGAGACAGCACCCATGGTGGGTCATTCCCTCAACAGGGTGACGTGACCTCAAGACCAGCGCTTACCCTATCTCCTCCTGAGTGGGCTCAGAGGAGCCCAGGGGCCAGGATCTCCCCTTGGTGCTCTCGAAGGACCACTATCCGGCCCGAGGTGGGAGGAAGGATGGCTCTCTGCTTCCAGAAGCCCTCTTTCCAGTGTAAGTTCTAGTCCCAAGTGTCTGCCCGGTGGCACTTGTTGGGCTAAAGGTCAGAAACGAATTTGGTTGCCAACTCTCTGCAAGTCTTGCATTTCATTCCAGACTGGGAGGTGGGGAGGGGGCTCCTGGGTGCATTTTTCTTATCCATGGAGCGTGGACTACAATCTCTGAGATAGGACATGCCCTTTGAAAAAGTCTTGTTACAGGAATGGTTTTGCCTCTGGAGGGGTTCAAAATGCACCTCCCTGGCATCAAGATGATTTAAAACACTTTTTTTTTTAATGTTTATTTATTTTTGAAGGAGAGAGACAGAGTATCAGCAGGGGAGGGGCAGAGAGGGAGACACAGAATCCGAAGCAGGCTCCAGGCTCTGAGCTGTCAGCACAGAACCTGATGCGGGGCTTGAACCCACGGACTGTGAAATCATGACCTGAGCTGGAGTCGGACCCCCAACTGACTGAGCCACACAGGCTCCCCTACATCAACATGATTTTAAGCTGAAACCAATATTGCTTTGTATGTTAATTAGAATTTCCTTTTTTGAAAATGTTTATTTATTTATTTTGAGAGAGAGCGGGCGAGAGAGAGAGCATGGAGGAGAGACAGAGAGGGAGAGAGAGAATCCCAAGCAGGCTCCGCACTGTCGCGATGGAGCCTGACGTGCAGCTCTACCTCAGGAACCGTGAGATCATGACCTGAGCCAAAATCAAGAGTCGCGTGCTTAACCGACCGAGCCCCCCAGGTGCCCCAACTAACTAGAATTTAAATAAAATCTTGGAAGAAAAACTTGCTTTTCAGCTAAAAACATCTGAATAAACAGCAGACACAGAGAAAAAAACCGTATCTAAACTCGTTTTGCAGGTGTAAGCAAAAATACAGTTGCCGTGGGAGGTTTGTAGCCAGAAAGGAAACTAACTAATCGTTCTTACCAGGATGAGTAATTGCTCAGATAAACTTTATCTGAAACTGTCCTCCGTTCTACTTATTCTTCCAAAGAAGCTCTTTCTCCTTATTGAGTTTATTAAAACCTCTCTCTTTGGATATCAGAGGAGCCAAGACACCACAGTCTCCATGGTAAAGAAATTGTCTTCTCCCCTCTTTTCTTTTTTAATTTTTAAAAAATGTTTATTTATTTTTGAAAGAGAGAGAGAGTGTGTGAGCAGGGATGGGGCAGAGAGAGAGAGGGAGACACAGAATCCGAAGCAGGCTCCGGGCTCTGAGCCGTCAGCACGGAGCCTGACGCGGGGCTCGAACTCATGAACCTGAGCCTAAGCCTAAGTCGGACACTTAACCGACTGAGCCCCCCAGGCGCCCCAAGTCTTCTCCCCTCTTAATCTGCTCGTTGTTAGTTAATTCGCAGGCCCTCAGCACTGACCCTCTGTCAGCAGAAGAAAACTGTTTTTGTCCCGGGACGTCCTACTCTTGACAGCAAGCTATGGATGGGCACCCAAGATTTTCTATCTGGTATTGGATTTTATCTTCCGCTCTGCCAACGTTAGCCGCACGGCTGAGTTCACTCGTCCTCTGCCTCTCATGCGTGTTAACTGGCTTAGAAGGAGAGCTGGAGGAGAAGAGAACGTATAAGAGATTATACTGGTAAATTTATTACTTAGTGAGAGAAACCGCTGTCACTCTGGTTTAGCCCACCCAGTGAAGGGCTGGTGTGTGGCCGGGGGAGCAGCGGAAAAGGAAGGCGGGAAGGCTTTCTCACTCCCAAAGCGATCCCAGCCAGGAGAGTGGATCAATTATGTTTGTTTTTATTCGGCCTGGTCTAATTCCCCTTGTGTGGAATGCAGACTGTCACCAGGTGACCGATTACAAAGCGAGCCGCCAACAACGACAACAACAACAAAAAAGACCAGTAGCTTGTAGATCAGTCACCGTAACGAAATCCCGGGGACAGGACGGCTTAGAGAACAGGATTTTTTTTTTTTTTTCCCCTCTCACAGCTCTGGAGGCTGAGAAGTCCAAAGTCAAGGTACCTATAGATTTGGTTCTCTGGTGAGGGCTCACTTACTAGCTTGCCGGGTCCTCGAAGGACAGTGGAGGGGAGGGGCACCAGGAGATCTCTGATCCCCCTCTTCTTACAGGGACACGAATCCTGTCCACGGGGCCCCATTCTCATGACTTCATCTGACCCTAATTACTCTCCAAACACCGTCAGGCTGCGGGGTGGGGCTTCCGCCTAGGAATTTGGGGCGGGGACCCGAATATTCAGTCCCTTAAGTTGCTCTATAAACACAGAGTAAGGAGTTAAGAAGTACTGAAACAAACACGACACAAAAGGTTTGTGTTACAATGTGTCATCTTTGCGTTTCTTTCTGCCTGTTCTTTGCGAGATCTTGCCAGCTGACCTCAAGCTTACCTCCTCCTTCCCCTCCTGCCGGCAACTTCTATGTCTCTCCCCGGGAATTACATGTTGAGTTCTGACCAAAGAAGCAGAGGTGGAAACAAAATGTGCCACGGTAGAGAATTATGCGCCACAACCCAGACACCTTTCTGGGTCATTAGATTCTAGCCCCGTTCATTGTGCTTGAGTGACTTCGCCATTCTTCCTACCGTGTAAGTTACTGATATAGACATCCAGCCCTGGCCGGACATGATTTTAAGCGACATCCTCCCTGCTGTGGAAAAGTCGCCCTTGTACTTTTGTTCCTTCTGTCATTCATTTCAGCCTTCCTTTCCTCCCTAGCCATTTGTGCCGGCCGGAGTCCGCCTTTGATCAGTCATACCATCAGCTTGGCTCTGTCAGATCGCATGAACCGAACGTCACCCCGGGTTCAGTTTCTACACCCGCAGGTGTCATGAGACCTCACCTTTTCCTGGAAATTATCTTCTTATAAAGATGTTCACTTACCTTTGAGAGAGAGAGTGAGAGTGTGAGCCTGAGTTGGAGGGGGGCAGAGAGGGGACAGAGGATCTGAAGCGGGCTCCGCGCTGACACAGCCCGACGCGGGGCTCGAACTCACGAACTGTGAGATCATGACCTGAGCCGAAGTTGGACGCTCAACCGACTGAGCCCCCAGGTGCCTCTCAGTGACCTTTTACAAAAGTTATCAGATTTTATCACTATTCTACTTACAACCCTCCAATGACATAAAATAAAATTCATGTGCAGGAGGCTCTATATTCTCTGGCTACTAAGTACCTTCCTCATGAGCTTACGAGTCTCCCTTTGGCTCGTGGAGCTCTGTCACGTTAGCCTTCTTTCTGTTCGTTTGCTCAACGTTTACTGAACATTTACTCCGGATGAAACAATGTTCTACATCAGGGATTCACAAACTGTGCCCATAGGCCCAATTGTGGGGCCGTTTGTTTTTATAAATAAAGTTTTATTGGAACACAGCCATACCATTTGTGTTTAAGTATCGTCTATGGCTGTTCTCGTGGTACCACAGCAGGGTTGAACAGAGACCGTATGGCCACAAAGGCCAAAATATTTCCTCTTTGATCTTTTACAGAAAAAGTTTGCTAACATCTCTTCTCGGTCAGGGCTGATATATATTGCAAGCCTCAAACGTGAGCCGCATATGCAATTTTAAACTTTCTAGTAGCCACACGAAATAAGTTTATAACAAAGGAGCGGGTGAAATAAACGCCAGTAATATAGTTTATACAACCCACTATGTCCCGAATATCGTTTCAACATATGACCAATATTGCACATTCTCAATGAGGTATTTGGCATTCTTTGTAATACGAAGACTTTAAAATCCGGTGTATATTCCACGCTTACTGCGTATCTCAACGTGGGCTAGCACCTTCTGCTGCTTCTGGTGTTGGATGCTGCAGGTGGCACGGGGGGGAATAAAGCAGAGAAAATGAGGCCTACATTCTTTTTTTTTTTTTTTTTTACTGTTTATTTATTTTTGAGACAGAGAGAGACAGAGCACTAGTGGGGGAGGGGCAGCGAGAGAGGGAGACACAGAATGTGAAGCAGGCTCCAGGCTCTAAGCTGTCAGCACAGAGCCCGACGCGGGGCTTGAACTTGGGAACAGTGAGATCATGACCTGAGCCGAAGTCGGACGCTCAACCGACTGAGCCACCCAGGCGCCCCGAGGCCTACATTCTTAATGGAGAGGAGAAACAATACGAAACCAGACAAAATAAACAGATGAAGATAATGGATAAAATAGATTTTACGCCTGCTGTGATAAGTGGTGATGTGGATGTTGGGGCAGAAGTTGTCACAGGGTAGGTCACACTGAAAAGTCACTCGTTGGTCTCCGTAAGGAAGGTAGTGATGGATTAACCTTACACAACGACAGGTCTGGCCTTGGCCTCAGCTCCTAGGAGCCCCCGGGATGTCCTACCTGTAGAAATGTCTCCGTTTGCCTGGAGGCTTCGGACGGTGGACAATCTGACAATGTGACTTCTGGTGGTGGCTTTGGGCCACGCGGTCAGTTCTGACCTCCAGAGGGACCGGAGACTACGGTATTAGCCAACATCTGGAAGAGGCTGGGGACTGAATGCCAGCCCCTTGTGCTGTGTGGGACCAAGCTCCAAGAAGTACTCTGGACACCAAAGTCTCAGGGGACTTCCCTGGTTTTGGTGTTAGTCTAGGCATATTGTCATATCTTGTGACTGGTAGGAGAGAAGGCCATTGCTTGTGGCTCCACTGGAGAGGACAACCAAGAGCTTCATGTGCAGCCTCCGCCCCATCACCCCTTCTCTTGGCTGACTTTCCCTGTATCCTTTCCCTGTAATAACCATCACAACGTTCAGCGAATTCTTCTAGCAAATTACCAAACCTGAGGGTGGTTTCAGGAGGACCTTTGGACTTGCAGTTGGCGTCAGAAGTAAAGCGGTCTCTTACGGGTATTGATTCCTCTAACAAGTAAACGTGCTCGAAATAGTCAGCAAGAGCCAAGGCAGGATCTCAGGGGCGGCCAACAGCTTTGGTGAGTTTAGAAACTTTAAATTCAAAGATTCCATTAGTTCTCTTGACATTGCCTGATGACCGAGGGTGACAGGGACGGCGATCATTCCAAGACGTTTGCAAAGTTCCGCTTCAGGCTCATATGATTTGCCTCGTGAAGGGGTGTCTTGGTTACTGGCCACTGGAAGGGGTGAAAAACGGGCATGATCGGAACCATTTTAGAACAGAGCCGGAGCGACCATTCCAGAGAGACTGCCTTTCCTGTCTGTTTAAACTGGGCCAAAATCTTTGGACCGGGAAGAGAGGCAACTGTTTTACCAACAACTGTTTGAGAAGTCACCAGGGCAACGGGTGTCCTGATCATGAAACCCGGGTGTGGACTTTCTGAGCCCAGACTAGCTAACTAACGCAGCCAGGAACGGTTCCGTTTCTTAATACTAATAGAGCGGGCCATCAATGTGTTAGTACTAACTGACAATGTTATTTTTTCACTTGTTTTATTTTATTTTATTTTATTTTATTTTATTTTATTTTATTTTATTTTATTTTATTTTATTTTGTTTTTTAAAGCTAAAATAATAGCTTTATTTAAAATTTTTTTTCTAAATATAATTTATTGTCAAGTTGGCTAACATACAGAGTATACAGTGTGCTTTTGGTTTCGGGAGTAGATTCTGTGGTTCCATGCTTACATACAATGCCCTGCCCATCCCAACAAGCGCCCTCCTCAATGCCCATCACCCACTTTCCCCTCTCCCCCACCCCCCCATCCACCCTCAGTTTGTTCTCTGTATTGAAGAGTCTCTTATGGTTTGCCTCCCTCCCTCTCTGTTTGTAACTATTTTTTCCCCTTCTCTTCCCTCATGGTCCTCTGTTAAGTTTCTCAAGATCCACATATGAGTGAAAATATATATCTGTTTTTCTCTGACTGATTTATTTCACTCAGTATAATACCCTCCAGTTCCATCCACGTTGCTGCAAATGGCCAGATTTCATTCTTTCTCATTGCCACGTACTATTCCATTGTATCTATGTACCACATCTTGTTTATCCATTCATCAGTTGATGGACATTTGGGCTCTTTCCATAATGTGGCTATTGTTGGAAGTGCTGCTATAAACATTGGGGTACACGGGCCCCTATGAATCAACACTCCTGTATCCTTTGAATAAATTCCTAGTAGTGCTAGTGCTGAGTTGTAAGGTAGTTCTATTTTTAATTTTTTGAGGAACCTCCACACTGTTTTCCAGAGCGGCTATGCCAGTTTGCATTCCCGCCAACGGGGCAAGAGAATTCCTGTTTCTCCACGTCCTCGCCAACATTTATTGTTGCCTGAGTTGTTCATTTTAGCCCCTCTGACTGGCGTGAGGCGGTATCTCATTCTGGTTTTGATTTGTATTTCCTTGATGATGAGGGATGTTGAGCATTGTTTCATGTGTCTGTTGGCCATCTGGATGTCTTCTTGGAGAAGTGTCTATTCATGTCTTCTGCCCATTTCTTCACTGGATTCTTTGCTTTTGGGGTGTTGAGTTTGGCAAGCTCTTCATAGATTTTGGATACTAACCCTTTATCTGATATGTCATTTGCAAATATCTTTTCCCATTTCGTCAGTTGCCTTTTAATTTTGTGATCATTTCTTTTGCTGTGCAGAAGCTTTTTACTTTGACGAGTTCCCAATAGTTCATTTTTCTTTTTATTTCCCTTGTCTTTGGAGACATGGCAAGTAAGAAGTTGCTGTGGCTGGCTCTCTCTCTTTTTTTTTAAGTTTGTTTATTTATTCTTGAGGGAGAGAGTGAGAGAGAGAGTACATGAGCAAGTGGGGGAGGGGCAAAGAGCGAGAGAGGGAGAGAGAGAATCCCAAGCAGGCTCCAGGCTGTCAGAGCAGAGCCTGATGAAGGGCTCGAACTCACGGGCCATGAGATCATAACCTGAGCCGAAGTCAAGAATCAGACACTTAACCAACGGAGCCCCCCAAGCGCCCCTATTTTCGCTTTTATTCAAGTCACGTACTTGCCCTTTTTCCTCTTTCTCATGCAAACCACTTGCTTTTATCCCACAGGTGGGACACTTTTCTGAGAATTGCCAGAATCTGTGCCTCCTGAGCTGCAATTCTTGGATCCCAAAGAAACACTCGCTTGCCTCCACGTGGCTCTTTTCGCTTTCAGGTTGACAAAGGTATTCCCCCAGCGGGAAATACATTCTCCAACAGTTCTTCCGCCCGCCCGCGTGAGGGTAGGGGAAGGCTTCCACCCACTGGGAAAACAACAGACAGTAACAAGAAGGTGTTGATAACACAGTAGGCGGAGAGGGAATGAAGTCTCGCCACAGGGGTTCAGCGGGAGAAGGCTGGGGGGCCCCTGGAGACAAAAACAGGGTTTCCAGGATCACGGACCCGACCGGCAGGCGTTGCCGGTAGACCGTTTCCGCAACTGTAGAGAAGTCTCCCCACCGATGCCTACTCCTAATTTGAGTCATCTTAAATGCACTAGAGGGGGCGAATAAATGCAAAAACCAAAAGATGAGGTGTGCCAGGGAGCCGGGAAGAAGAGGCAGCTGCCTTGGGGTGCCCCGAGCCCTGGCCGTCGTTTGCCCAGCTTCATCTCCCTGGTGCTGGAGCGGACGGTTGCCACGTTACGGGGACAGCAGGGTGGCGGCAGTCTGGGGAAGGGGTGTCATTTTTCCGAGGAAGCAGAACGGACTTCCCGCACACGTGCTACAAACTGGACAGAGCGTGTAGCTCCTGCTTTCGCATTAAAGTCAGCCCGGGCGTTTTCCTGATGTTCGGGTCCCCTCCTTCTAGGGGGCCTTCGGTTGTGAGGACGGCGACTTCAGAAAGAGAGAGAACGGCAGCAAGAAGATTGTTTGCTTGCGGCCCATTTTTGATCGGGGTCCCAGAGGGTGTAAGAAAACCCCTTTGTTTCTAGAACATCCCCAAATCGTGGATGACCCCAAAAGTGTACGGCCGTCAGTGTAAATATGAAGAGTCTGTCCTTCCGGTAGCAGGCACGCTTGGGTAAAGGCACAGAGCTCTGCTCGTTGGGCTGATTTGGCCTGTGGGAGCTTTCCCCTTTCGAGTAGCTCATACTCATATTTCCAATAGGAATAGCACAACCAGCTTGACGATTCCATTGTTTTTTGTTTTTGAAATGTTTATTTTTGAGACAGAGACAGAGCACAAGCCGCAGGGGGCTGGGGCAGAGAGAGGGAGACACAGAATCTGCAGCAGGCTCCAGGCTCCAAGCCGTCAGCACAGAGCCCAACGACGCAGGGCTCGAGCTCAGGAAACCACGAGATCATGACCTGAGCTGAAGTTGGATGCTTAACCAACTGAGCCACCCAGGAGCTGCTTGGCCAGTAAATCCATCTTTCATTTCTAAAGTATGACCCACCAACGAACGAGAATTTAAGGGGTGTCTTGTAAATCGGGACGCGGTGTCAAAATAAGTCACCGCAACCTCAGTCACCGGGCTCACTCACCATCAGCAGGTAGAGGCAGTAACGAGGCAACATTTGAGTAGATGAGGAGGTCAAAGGCTCTCCTAGGAAGTCAGTCTCCTCGCAGAGAAACGTCGAGTCCATTAACTTCTTAACGTTGAAGAGGACTTCAGACCGTGTGTGAAGTTTGCAAATAAATGTCGTTTTCTAAGGTTCGATCTGCCGAGGCTCGCACTAACTCGGAGCTGGGGCCGTAGCCGTAAGGCAACCGTAAGACGCAGGCACAGGTGACTCAAGGCCAAGGCCTCCGTCTCACTGCGTTCCTGCGTGTGCGTTCCTGGGGCTTGACTGTCCCTTGGGTGCACAAGGAACGGAAAAGATTTGGAATACTTAGGTAGCTCTAAAGCAGGTGAGTCTTGCAGACCTTATTTTAGCCTTTTAATTTATTTACTTCTTTAGAAGTTCATTTATTCATTGAGAGAGAGCACGTGCATACGCACAGGCGGGGGAGGGGTAGAGAGAAGGAGAAACCGAACCCCGAGCAGGCTCCACACCATCAGTACGGAACCCGATGGGGGGCTCGAACTTACCAACTCTCGGATCATGACCTGAGCCGAGATTCAGAGTCAGACGCTTCACTGACTGCACCACTCAGGCATCCCTTGTTTTATCTTCTTAAAAGCCTGTTTATGTTCATCTTCCCAAGGAAGGGGTTCCGGGAAGGAAAGTTAGGAAGTTCATGGAGTACATGATAGGGACAAAACAGAAGCCCGTAGTCCATAATATCCAGCCAGGTCTAGGCATCTATAAAGCTGTGGCTTCATTTGGGTCTAGGAAATTCCTAGATTACTTTGATTCTTTTCAGAGGCAGCTGGTTTAGACTACGACCCAGGTAATGAGCAATGTCTAGAAATAATTGTAATTTTTCCCTGGAGACTTTATGTCCTTCTTCAGCTAGTGGTTGTAGCAATACGTGGAATCTTTTATGGATGCCTCTTTGGTAAGTGACCACGGCAAGAGGGGGTGTCTACATATTGTAAAAGGGTGACTTTCTCAGGGAACAGGTCTTGAATCTTGCAGGCTGTCCTCAAATGTGTCACTTTGGCATATGGATTATTTTAATTTTTTAAAAATATTCATTTATTTTTGACAGAGCATGAGCAGAGAAGGGGCAGAGAGAGAGGGGAACAGAGGATCCGAAGCAGGCTCTGCGCTGACAGCAGCCAGCCCGATGCGGGGCTCGAGCCCACAAACCGAGATCATGACCTGAGCTGAAGTCGAACACTCAGCCAACTGAGCCACCCAGGTGCCCCATTTTAATTTTTTAAAAAGTTTATTTATTATTTGTTTCGAGAAAGAAAGAGAACTAGTAGTGGAGGGGGCAGAGAGAGAGAGAGGACAGAGGATCCAAAGTGGGCTCTGTGTTGACAGCAGAGAACCCAACGCAGGTCTTGAACCCACGAAGCGTGAGATCGTGACCTGAGCCAAAGTCAGCCTCTTAACCAACTGAGCCCCCCAGGCGCCCCTGACATATGGATTATTTAAAATAAAAGTCACTTCAGAAACAGCTGGTGCAAGAACACTCAGACCCTCCTCTGTCCCCTGAAAAGCAGGAAACAAGTCTCTCATATCAAAATTACCCTTCTTGTACTAAGAAGTAAAAAGGCATCCTTATCACCTGTGACAGGAACTTTAATAAAACTGTAGAGACAAATCTTGTTACTTTGTTCCGAATCCACTACCTCAGCCCAACTTCTGCTTGGAATTCCCTGCTAATTAAAGCAGCCAAACACCTGTCTTCTTTCTCCTGTCAATTCCTCACAAATTTATTGTCTTTTCGTCTAAAATGTATGAAAACTGCCTTGGTCATTTCTGGACCTCAATTTCATGATTGGGCCTCCATGAGCATATAATAAAACTCTGGGGATTTTTTTTTCTCTTATTGATCTGTCTCATGTAAACGTAATTCTTGGGGCGCCTGGATGGCTCAGTCAGGCGAGCGTCCGACTTGAGCTCAGGTCATGATCTCGCAGTTCATGAGTTCGAGCCCCGCGTCGGGCTCTGTGCTGACGGCTCAGAGCCTGGAGCCTGCTGCGGGTTCTCTGTCTCCCTCTCTCTCTGCCCCTCCCCTGCTCACACTCTGTGTGTGTGTGTCTCTCTCTCTCAAAAGTAAATAAACATTTAAAAAAAAGAAGAAGAAGAAGTAAGCCATGGATTTTTGGCACCTCAATTCAATTAGGGGAGTTTTGTTGGAATGCTTCCTCTTCGGTGTCAAGGACAGACTGTGAGGAACATAAAAGATCAGGGTCAAATTGGTCACGGGTTGTGAGGCGAGTTCTCTATTGGAGGCAACATGTATTAGCCCTTTTATTGCAGGCAGATCTCTGCCTGGGGACTGGACTGCATCACGGTTGAGTAAAAGGTCCCAGAGCCGTTTGTGCTGGTTGTGATAAAAATTCTCTCGAGGGGCCCCTGGGGAGCTCAGTCGGTTGGGCGGCTGGCCACTTCAGCTCAGGTCATGATCTCTCGGTCTGTGAGATCGAGCCCCGCGTCGGGCTCTGTGCTGCCGGCTCGGAGCCTGGAGCCTGCTTCGGATTCTGTGTCTCCCTCTCTCTGCCCCTCCCCCACGCATGCTCTGTCGGTCTCTTAAGAATGAATAAATTCTCTCTGAGCCTTGTGAGATACCCCCACCCCGGAAACTTCCTTTTCACTCTGAGGGATTTGTTGTTTCACGAGGGCGGTTTACATTGGAAAGCGTAGCTCAATAGAATTGAAGAAGGTACCCCCTTAATTTTGTTTCTAGTTTCCCCTTGGCTGGTCCGGGGAATTCTTGGTGATAGTTTACCGGAGAGCCCCCGCGGAGCCGGTCACCTGTGGGTGGCGGGAGGGGCAACGGGCGAGGCCCCGGGTGTCAGTTTGAGTTTTTGGCCTTGCAGCTGGTGTAGCTGTAAAGCTCTTGGCTTGGTGCATTTCTGTCTGCGATCTTGCTGGGCCACGGTCACGCACTCAGTCAGGCAGGCGCTTCCCATCGTATTTTCAACCACTAACTCAGGGAATAATCCGTGTACAGAAAGAGCAGCTAGAGCAGGCCGGGTGCCCTTGTTCGTCCCATGGCTCCCGACGACTATGCCGTAGAAAAAGGGCTTCCGGATGGGCTGCAAAATCTGCCCCAGGTTTATCTTTGTTTTGTCTCCACGTTCGTGTCATAGACCGATGGGGGGGAGCGGGAAAGACGCCGGCAGTGGCTTACAAAAGTGCAGTCGCCGTTCGGCCAGCCCGTTCTGGTTGAGGATCTCTCACTCCTGGGGGGTTGCCGTCTGCTTCCTGCCTCCGTCTGGGCTTCCCCAGCTCCTGCCGCCAAGTCCGCCGGCAGACAAAGACCCGGCAGGCCGGGGTCACAGGCCCAGGGAATGACCCTAAACTTTTCAAAAACCTTTTTTTTTAAATGTTTTATTTATTTTGAGACACAGAGAGAGAAGGAGCAAAAGCAGCAGAGGGGCAGAGAGAGAGAGAGAGAGAGAGAGAGAGAGAGAGAGAATCCCAAGCAGGCTCCACACCATCAGCACAGAG